>ML276091.1:53344-102561 GCA_005239495.1 Nicotiana undulata
CCCCCCCCCCCCGGAGGACCAAAATTAACTTTGGCATTTTCACTATTTTTCTACACCCTCAATGGTCAAGTCTACGAAAGAGCGACACATAGATCGAGGAAATGCAGCAGTAACTATGGACTCCGTGACAGCGTATTGAGTCCCTCTTTGGAACTCCATTGTTCATGCAAAAACAAAAGGAAGGAGGAAATATGAATTAGAAAGTAGGAAATCTAACTCTAAATACTATATGAAAGTTACAGTTAAAAAACATAGAAGACGTATTGGTTAACACAAGATTAAAAAAAATCACCAACCTTCATGTGTCTAAAGTTTAACAGAACTTCAGCGTGGCATTTACAAATATCTTAAGGCGTCAATTTTAATTACTGTTTCCGCTTCAGCTATGTTTTCTATAACGTTTATATATAAAATTATCATGTTCAAGATCCTGGTGTAAATTAAAGTTTATGCCTAATTGTAAATGTTAGGTTCTTTGGTAATTATCTCTTGTATATCTCCATCTGTTTACGTTTGCTAGTATTTATTAAGGTTTAGAAAATTGACGAGGTTCAGTTTCGGCTAAATGGTAGAACGTAACTTACCAGCATACCATGGTAAAACAGACTTTCAGATCATAACTTTTTTCTGTTTGGCTGAAATTTCTCTTGCCATTAAATCTACGTGAAAATTATAAGCTTTGCATAATATGAAACATAAGATTCAGAAGAGAACTAATATAAAAGCCGAAGGCCGCGCACAAGTTAAAGCATACCTTTCTCGGCCTTTTGGCTAAGATCAAGTGTAGTATCTGTTCTTATAAGTTTAATATCTGATATGTGAGTCATCGACTCACACAATATTAACTCTATTTTTTAAGGGGGAGAGTCCATTAAGGTAGCTTGCTACCTGGGCTCTCAAGCGTCGCCCATACGTTGCACTATTGCAAGGGCCTGGCGCACCCCACCAAATTGAATCGAAATTTCTGCATTGGCCTTGCTTTATTATATAATATAGTCTACTTTGATTATACAATATTATACAATACTCTATCATGTAAGTGGAAAAGAAAAGGTGAGGACATATTTTGATACAAAAATATATTAAAAAAGATTAGTGTGGATTAATTTTGATGTTACTAATTTAAATCAAATTTGTGGATTTATGGACTGCGTTCACAATCCCTCTAGAGAATAAAATACGTTAGAAAATTATTCTCTTTTTATAGTATTACATTTTATTTTCATAAGAGGAACAAGAGGACATACTTAATAAAAATAATTTGCCGAAACTTTTTTTAAGGAAAAACACATCTTGAAACCGAATTAAAACAGAGAGAAAATTTCTCACACTTAGGATATTTGTTTGATCGGCCTATAATTTGTTGCAAAATCTTATATCGTTTTTAAAATTCTGAAGATGTAAATGTCACATAAGTGTGTTTTTCTGACTTTCATTGATTGACTAATCCCACATCGGCAAATACTAACTGAGAATGAGCAAATGTGGTACAATATACTTACCTGGACGGGGTCAATGGGCAATCAAGAAGGCCCATGGCCTAGGCTTGTAACCTCCGTCGCACTTTGGAGGGGTGCTAGCTTAAGGTTGGCCCAAGTGGTCGAGTCTACGTCATCTGTGGCAGTGGGGGCCTGCATTCGCGCAAAATGGTGGAAATGAGGAAAAATATCGAAGTTCTCTATTTATACATTCTGCCCAGTGAAATCGCATATGCGGTCTCTTTTTCCTCTTCTGCGACACCGCACCTGCGGAATTTCTATCGCAGGTGCGGAACTCACTTGAAATCCCAGGTTCCGCATATGCGGCCAAAAATCTCTCACTTGCAATTGCGCACATGCGCATCTCCCTCCGATTTTGCGGAAAACGACCAAACTCCTCACTTCCGCATCTGTGACTCAGCCTCACATCTGCGGGCTCGCAGATGCGACCCCCTTCTCGCACATGCGGTTCCAGTCCATCTCAGGCTTGACGGCATCTACGACTTCCCAAGCGCTTCTGCGGCCTCGCACCTGCGGCTCCCTCTCCGCGAGTGCAGAAAACACCAGCAGCAGTAGTTCAGGTACATTTTCCAAGTACCAAACCCTCTGTTAACCACCCGAAATCACCCCGAGGCTCTCGGGACCTCAACCAAACATACCAACACGTCCCATAATATCATACGAACTTATTCGAGCCTTCGAATCGCTCAAAACAACATCAAAACACCAAATTACCCTCAGATTCAAGCCTAAGAACTTCTAAACTTTCAAATTCCGCAAACAACGCCAATACCTATCAAACCACATCCGAATGACCTCAAATTTTACACACATGTCACAAATGACACCACGAACTGACTCGAACTTTCGGAAATCCATTCCGACCCCGATATCAAATTTTGCACTGCCGACCAAGCCTAATTCCACTAGGGACCTCTAAATCACATTCTGGACGCGCTCCTAAGTCCAAAATCACCTAACGGAGCTAACAAAACCATCAAAATTCAAGTCCGAGATCGTTCACACATAAGTCAACATTCGATTAACTTTTTCCAATTTAAGCTTCTACTTTGGAGACTAAGCGTCTCAATTCACTCTGAAACCACTCCGAAACCGAACAGACTAACCTGGTATATCACAATTTAGCTGAAGGACACAAGACGAAGCAGAAATGGGGTAAACGGGGCTATAACTCTTGAAACAACCGGTCGGGTCATTACAAGGATGGCATTGGGCCGTCTGAAGATGCAAGAATTGGGCTAACTAGGAAAAGTAGAAGAACTGAAAAGACCACCACAGAGGCTTTCGCGCTTAAATGGGATCCGGGTTAGTGAATTGGGTATATCAGAACGAGAATATTAGCTAGGGCACATGAATGGTTAAATAGCTAAATAGTAGCACTAATGTAGTAGGCTGAATTTTGTAAAAACTTCCCCCCTCTTGTCTCTCTCTCCCTCGACTATTTCTCTTTTTAGCTTTGTCTCCCCCTACTTTCTTTTTAATCCTATCTTAGTTATGTTAATGTCTATCTTGTTATTCTCTAATTCCATGTATTGAGTTTCAATTAATCAAAGATCAATTCTCAATTCCTATTTGCAATCGTGTTGTTTGACAACTTAATAACAACATCTCCCAAATACTTCTTTGACCTATTTCTACCTCTCCTCATACCCACCAAGGCCAACCCCTCACTCCTCCTAATTGAGGCATCTGTGTTTCTCCTCTTTACATGCCTCAATCACCACAGTAATGATTAGAAATCAATGGCAATTCAATCTATTAAAGAATGGATAGACAATGAGGAAAAAGACCATCCTTGCATCATATTTGAATATAGTAATGAAAGCTAGCCCAACATATTTTCTAGCATCCAAAGTTGCTCTCACACAAGCATAAGTAGTTTCATCCAAAAATAAATAATACAAATGAAAACACATACCAAGTAGTGTTATCAAAGCGAAAAGCGCAAAAAAACTTTAAGGTCTATTAGGGTTTTAAGCGCAAATAAAGTGTGGGCTTTAATGAACAAAGACACAAATGGAGAAAAACTACAAATATGTATGTGTAGTCCAAGATTGATATCAATAAGCATGAATACCAAATATAAGGACAACGAAATTGAAGAAAATTTATGATAAAGTAAAATATCAATTGCTTAGTGTCGCCTTTTCAGGATTACGTTCATTGTCAAGGAAATGTATGCCTTAGAGCCTTGATAACACTGAAGCGCCTGCTACGCGAGGCGAAGCGTTCAACATATTTCGAGCCTTGCTTTAGGGCGCACCTTTGATAACACTAATACCAAGAAGAATATAAGAGTTGTAAAGATTGGTTTGCATATCTTCTCCTTTCTATCATGACATGACTGAATATTACTGGAGCCTACGACAATGTTGATGAAAAGGATGATCAGAATTGCCAAAGATAATATAAAAATTTGTTGTATATTATCTCCTTTCACCATAATGTATCTTCTTCCTGGTTGAACTTACCTGGAGTAATCCAAAACCAAAGCAAGCAGAAATAGAGGATTGGTCATTTAGAGGAGAAGTGGGAGTCTTGGCAGGTAGCCATCTGTAACTATAGGTATTCACGGTTCAGTTAAAACCTGATTCAAACCGAAAACCAATCAAATCGATTGAACAAACTGATTTGTTTTAATTGGTTTAGTTATAAATTCTAAAAAAGCACGACAATGTTTTATTTGGTTTATTATAAAAAAATACTTAAAAAGAAAAAACGAATCAACCCTCAACTTAAAAGGAACTTGTCATATATAAAAAATGACACCACTTGACGAAGAGTTATCCTCGGCACACTGGTTAAGTGCCTGATTTTGCTTGTAGAGGTCTGAGGTTTGGACCTCAACTTGAACGCATTTTTGGCTGATCTTTGAGCGAGCCACTATCGTTAAACAGTTGTGACTAAGTAGAATGGAACCGTGACCATTTTCTAGGTTAAGACTCAACAAAAGAGAGTTCTTCCTCATTTACAACCTTATTTGTCTTCTTCTCTTCTGTAAATCCTACGTACGCTATTGCTCAGTCTCACCCAATGCATAACAGGCTAGCAGACCATTATAACCTTACGAATAAAAATAAAAACAAAAAACTTATGAATCATTTCTCCTCAACATTTCGTCGAGCAATTTGTGAGCAAACCAAATCTCCCTGCGTACGAGGTATTTATCCAACACAGAGTTTCTCCCAAAGTATCCAATTAAAACACATGGAGAATGAACTACGATTTTCAATTTTAATTGAACGAATAAGGTGAAAACTCAAAACGAAAATCAAAATCTGAACTACTAGTAACACCACTACATACAGTAAAAACCGGGCCCACCCGATTTTACTATTTGATCGAGTCTAGGAGGCTGCATCGAAGGTCGGCTTCGTAATGGATCAGATCAAAGCACGAGGACAAGGCACCAAGTTCGGAATCGAGGTACCTGTCGAGATCGAGGCTAGTAGCAATCGAGACCAAATGAGACACACATCGAGCAAGATCGAAGATAGCACAATAACAGGAAGGCGAGATATCCGTGAGTGGTCGAAGATCATGGCGTAAATCTCTGAATGGATCAAATCAGGAAAAGTTAATTAGCTAATCATGGGATTTCTTTTGTAATTAGAGTTATACCATAAGTAAAATTCCTCTACTATATAAATGGGAGTTCTAATCATTTGTAGGACACATTGTTCACATATATCAAAGCAATACAATTCTTTTTCTCGTTTATACTCTTGTTCATCAGCTTGTTATATTTTTAATTGTTCTTGCACCAATTAGTTCGAGGATATTCTAACTCAAGGGCTGAGTTCCTTTCAAACACTGGTTTGCTTTACTTTATTGTTAAATTAAATTATTAATCTTTGTCTTTATCAATTGGTATTGAGTGAAATCACGTGTCCTTTAAAACCAAATTATAAGTTTAATTGTTATCCAATTTTAAGGGTAAATCGTTTGGCGCCCACCGTGGGGATAAGGATAAAAGTGATTGATTAATATTGATTTTGATAACACACGTTGCTTTACACTTATTCTTGTAAGAATCTTTATTTTCAAGATAAACATGTCAAACTCACAAGCAGCATCCACACATGGTGACAACGGCCTCAGATTTCACGAGAAAAATGATAATATAGCCACCTCAGGGATTGAGGTGCCTCAGGATGACCTCGAGGGAGCACCAATTGCAAATCCTGTCGATGTCAGTTCACATGTCGCCCTAAATGCAAATTTGGGCGCTGATTCCGAAGGTAGAGTAGGCAGGGAGGTTCGATCAGGGGGTCGAGGTACGCAGGGTGGAGAAGATGGTGGAGTTAGCATCCAGTTGATATTTGAAATGTTACATGCTCAACACGCCGCTATAGCACAACTATAAAATCAGCACCGAGCACCAAGTGGGATCGAACCAGAAGTCGTCCATAGGACCGAGCATGTACCGTAGAGATCGAACGCCAATGAATCGGGGACTGGCCCCGCCATTATGAAAATGCTCGAGGAGCTCACTAAACAGATTGAATCAGGAGAAAAGAAAATCGAGGCAAATGATAAGAAGGTAGAAACGTATAACTCCCGGGTTGACCAAATACCAAGGGCACCACCATATCTAAAAGGACTGGATTAGAAGAAGTTCGTACAGAAACCTTTCCCTCTAAGTGCGACTCCAAAGCCCATCCTGAAAAAGTTTTGCATGCAAGAAATTCCCAAATACAAGTGGACCACCGCCCCCAATGAACATGTCACTTCTTATACATGCGCGATAAAGGGGAATGACTTAGAAGATGATGAGATTGAATCTGTTCAATTGAAGAAATTTGGAGAAACCTTGTCGAAAGGGGAAATGATATGGTACCACAATTTGCCGCCAAATTCCATCGATTCCTTTGCCATGCTTGCACATTCCTTCGTAAAGGCACATGCCGTAACAATAAAGGTTGTAACTAGGAAGTCGGACCTCTTCAAGGTGAAACAAAAAGACAATGAAATGTAAAAGGGATTCGTATCTCGGTTACATATGGAACGCATGGAACTGCCCCCGGTCACAGACAATTAGGTTGTTCAAGTCTTTACTCAAGGTTTGAATGAACGAAGTTCGGTGGCATCATGACAACTAAAATAGAATTTAATTGAATACCCAACAGTGACCTGGGCTGATGTACATAATCGGTATCAGTCAAAGATCAAGGTCGAGGATGATCAATAGGAGACCCCTTCCGGCTCTGTTTATTCAAACAGGCCCGTCAGCAAAACTCAAAGGGACATCGACAGAGAACCTCGATCGAACAGATATCGATATCAACCATACATCGCAAATCATAGAAATAGCAGCCCAGGACGCAATCACATCCAAAAGGATCGAAGGAATGATCGAGGACAGAACTCCTGAGGGTTTATGAGCAAAAGTGTCTTCGAATAAGCATGTCGAGCCAACAGAAGGTCCACGATTGTCAGAGTACAACTCCAGCATCGACGCATCAGGTATTGTGTCAGTCATTGGGAGAATCAAGGATATTAGATGTCACAGACCCCAACAGACTGACCCAGCTCAAAGGGACCCCAATCAAGTATGCAAATACCGTAGTACCCATGGTCATAGAACCGAAGGCTGCAAACAATTAAGGGAGGAAGTAGTCTGTCTACTCAACGAAGGTTACCTTCGAGAATATTTTAGCGATCGAGCTAAAAATCACTTCAGAGATAGGGATGCAAACAGGAAAAATGAACAGGAAGAACCATAGCATGTGATTCACATGATCGTTGGTGGGTTCGATATTCCACAAGGGCCCGTGTTCAAACGCACGAAGGTGTCAATCACTAGGGAAAAATGAATTCGAGACTATATACCAGAATGCACTTTGTCGTTCAATGACGAGGAAGCAGAGGGGATTTCACAACCCCATAATGATGCACTGGTAATCTCTATCACTATGAATAAAATTCAGGTTAAACGTGTTTTAATTGATCCAGGGAGCTCAGCCAATATTATTCGATCGAGGGTCGTGGAGCAGCTCGGCCTACAGGATCAGATCGTGCCAGCAACTCGAGTTCTCAATAGTTTCAACATGGCGAGTGAAACAACCAAAGGTGAAATCATCTTACCAGTAAATGTAGTTGGAACTATTCAAGAAAAAAAGTTCCATCTGATCGAGGGCGATATGATATACAACACCCTATTCGGAAGACCATGGATTCACAATATGAGGGAGGTCCCCTCAACCCTTCACCAAATGCTAAAGTTCCCAATACCGAGGGGAGTAAAAACGGTGTATGGGGAACAACATGCTGCCAAAGAGATGTTCACTGTCGATGAAGTAATACTGGTATTGGCGCTTTCGTCAACAAAGGGATCGGAGTCCAAAGGAAAACAACAAGTTAAATAGCAACCACAACTACCAGCCTCGACTCAGTAAGAGAAGCAAGGAACGGATGAGGACGATGACTATTGGATCCCCCGATCCTTCATAATCCCTGAGGATTCCGACACCACCAAATCGACAGTCGAAGAGCTGAAGCAAGTCATACTACTCGAACATCTACCCGATCGAAAGGTATACCTGGGTACGGGGTTAACCCTCGAGCTTAGGGAATAACTCATTAAATTCCTTATCGATAATATGGATTGGTTTGCTTGGTCCCACCTAGATATGACAGGGATCCTACCGAATATCACTACACATCGATTGAGCTTGGACCCGAAGTTCCGCCCAGTAAAACAAAAGAGAATACCCCAGTACGAGGTAAAACATGCATTCATCAAGGACGAGGTAACCAAACTTCTCAAAATAGGATCTATTCGGGAGGTAAAATATCCCGAATGGTTAGCAAAGGTAGTCGTAGTCCCTAAAAAGGGAAATAAACTTAGAATATGCGTAGACTATAAGGATTTAAACAAAGCGTGTCCTAAAGACTATTTCCTCTGCCGAATATCGATCGCATGATCGATGCCACGGCCGTCCACGATATCCATAGTTTTCTTGATGCCTACTCTGGGTACAATCAAATACAAATGAACCCGGAGGATCGGGAAAAGACTTCGTTCATCACTAAGTACGGAACCTATTGTTATAATGTAATGTCATTTGGACAACAAAATGTTGGTGCCACATATCAACGCCTAGTAAATCGAATGTTCAAAGAACAAATAGGTAAATAAATGGAGGTTCATATTTACGATATTCTAGTTAAGTCCCTGCGAGAAGAGGACCATTTGACACATTTGCAGCAGACCTTCGATATATTAAGGAAATACAACATGAATCTCAACCCGGAGAAATGTGCATACGGGGTCGGCTCGGGCAAGTTCCTCAGCTTTATGATATCAAATTGGGGGATCGATATCAACCCCGATAAAATCAAGGCAATCGAAGACATCACAATCGTGGACAATGTTAAGGTCGTGCAAATATTAATAGGGCGCATAGCCGCCCTAGTCCGATTTATCTCGAGGTCTTCAGATATAAGTCACTGGTTCTTCTCACTGCTCAAAAAGAAGAAGAACTTTGCATGGACCCCGGAATGCCAACAAGCCTTGGAAGAATTAAAGTGGTACCTCTCGAGCCCGCCACTACTTCATACTCCGAACGCGGACAAATACCTCTACTTGTACTTAGCAGTCTCGAAAATCGCAGTAAGTGGGGTCCTAGTTCGAGCAGAGCAAAGTACACCATTTCCTGTTTACTGTGTTAGTCGAACTTTAGGTGAGGCCGAGACCCGGTACCCACACTTAGAGAAATTAGTGCTTGCCCTAATAAGAGCCTCTAGGAAATTAAAACCATATTTTCAATGCCACCCAATTTGTGTGGTGACTACTTATCCTCTTCACAATATGTTGCATAAGCCCGAACTCTTGGGTCAATTGGCCAAATGGGCCATCGAGATCAGTGGGTACGATATCGAGTATCAACCTCGAACGGCCATATAGTCTCAAATCTTAGAAGACTTTGTGGCCGACTTTAAGCCATCCCTCATACCCGAGGTCGAAAAGGAACTATAGTTAAAATTGGGTACATCATCGGGGGTATGGACCCTCTTCACAGATGGCGCTTCAAACGTGAAGGGGTCCGGGCTAGGAATTATTTTGAGGCCATGATTGCAGGTCTCGAGTTAGCTAAGAGTTTGTGAGCAGAGGTCATCGAGGACAAATGTGACTCCCTAATTGTGGTAAACCAAGTCAACAGAACTTTCGAGGTTCGAGAAGATCGAATGCAGAGGTACTTGGACAAACTACAGGTAACTCTACATCGGTTTAAAGAATGGACCCTACAACATGCACCTCGAGAATAAAACAGCGAGGTTGATGCCCTTGCAAATTTGGGTTCATCAGTCGAAGACGATGAAGTTAGCTCGGGGATTGTCGTAGAACTTTCGAGGTCAGTAATCGAAGAAGGCCACGCTGAAATAAACTCCACAAGTCTGACCTGGGATTGGAGGTAAAGAATGGGAATTTTCCATCGGATCCTAAGGAATCGAGGACTCTACGAACGAAGGCCGCACGATTCACATTGGCCAAATATGGAACACTATACAGAAGGATGTTCGATGGACCATTGGCAATATGTTTAGGTCCCGGAGACACCGGCTACGTCCTACGTGAAATTTACAAGGGCACTTGCGGTAATCATTTTGGTGCTGAATCATTGGTTCACAAAGTCATCAGAGCAGGATATTATTGGGCCAATATGGAAAAGGATACTAAAGAATTCGTTTGAAAGTGCGAAAAATGTCAAAGATATGCGCCGATGATCCACCAACCCCTCCACCAAATCCATTCAGTCCTATCCCCATGGTCGTTCATGAAATGGGGAATGGATATCGTCGGCCCTCTACCATCGGCCCCAGATAAAGCTAAATTCATTTTTTTTATGACTGACTATTTCTCTAAGTGGGTTGAAGCACGGGCCTTTGAGAAAGTGAAAGAAAAAGAAGTCATAGATTTCATCTGGGACCACATTTTATGTCGATTCAAGGTGCATGCCGATATTGTATGCGACAATGGAAAGCAATTCGTCGGAAGCAAAGTGACAAAGTTTCTCGAAGACCACAAAATAAAAAGGATTCTATCAACGCCATATCGTTCTAGTGGGAATGGGCAGGCCGAATCGACAAACAAGACCATCATTCAAAATCTAAAGAAAAGATTGAACGACGCCAAGGAAAAATGGAGAGAAATATTGTCCGAGGTCCTTTGGGCGTACTGAACAACGTAAAAATCAAGTACCAAACACCGTTCTCTTTAGTCTATGGCGTCGAAGCTCTGATCTCGGTCGAAGTCGGGGAACCTAGCGTCAGGTTTCGGTATGCAGCGAAAGAGTCAAATCACGAGGCTATGAATACAAGCCTCAAATTGATAGATGAAAAACGAGAATCCACCCTCGTTCGAATGGCCGCACAGAAGCAGCGAATCGAAAGGTATGACAACCGAAGAGACAATCTTCGACACTTTAAAATCGGGGACTTGGTTCTGAGAAAGGTCACCCTCAATGCTCGAGACCCAAACGAAAGAAAACTTGGCCCGAATTGGAAGGTACCGTATCAGGTCCTCGATATCATCGGAAAGGGATCCTACAAACTTGGCATGATGAACGGCGAACAATTACCAAACAATTGGAACGTATCACCTCTCAAATGATATTACTGCTAAGGTAAGACCTTCTCCATTTTCATTTATATTTTATACTAACCACCTCCAGGTGTTTAATCGAAGACATTAAAGTATTCTTCAAACACAAAGTCCTTAGGTCTGAAAGCACGTGTTGCACTCTTTTCCCCTTAGACCGGTTTTTGTCCCAAATGGGTTTTTCCGACGAGGTTTTTAACGAGGCAACCATTGTTCGTGCTAACTTAGAGAAATTCAAAAATATCTGAGGCTTATTTACAATCAACCTCGAGTACTGGGGGGAATCACCCTCATATGATTGCAAGGAAAATAATTCGTGTCAACAGGGTCTCGATAGGTAAATTTTGTGAAGTGCCAAACGATCGAATGAACCGTGTCCATATAGATTAATCAATTCCTAATGGCAAAACATGTATTCATGTATAATCTATTGAAAGAAGTATTTTTCCTTACCATACATTCCATGTCTTAGTGAAATTTTTACTTTACATTTCTTACTTGTGATGTATTGCGGAAACAAGCTTAAGGGCCGATCGCAACTAAAGTTCTAACAATTAACCCCGCACTCGAGACTACCATCCAAAAAATCAACATGGTCAAATTACTTAAACCTCGAGATCGTAAGACCTTAAAAAGGCAACCCTCGATTTTATAGTCCACGGTCACCCCACTCGGGGACTGACACTTCGAACAAGTTTGAAGTATAATCGGGAAACAAGCTCAAGAGGCAAATCTCTAGTTAAAGGCTATGGTCAGACTAACATGGTTCGAAGATGTTCGAATTCTGTAATAAAAAAGGGCCTTCGAATACTTTTATAAATAGGTTAAAAAGGCTACTTTCGGCAAAATGACAAAAGGGTTTCGATAACGTTAACCCTCGAAAAAACCTAAGGGGTATCGAATTGTTCGAACCCTCGAACAATTTTGTGATAAGGCATAACAAAGCAAAGGACTTAGATAACACCAACCCACGAAAAACCTAATGGGTACAAATTTATCTCGTGCTAAGGCCTTACAAATTTTTATAATTAACTTTTAAAGCAGAAAAAAGAGGAAAAGCCATTCTTTTGAGGCCATGTCGGCCTAATTCAAGAGCCTAAGGGCTATTTTGTTTTTGAGTTCGAGAAGTCATACTCACTCAACTAAAATCTAAGGGTCATCCTACTTCGAGTTCGAGCAAGTACTCACTCGATTATAAAAACTACACTAGTCTGACTTCGATCAAATTACCTAAGCTTCAAACTTAGGAACAAAATTTTCATAAGGCATGAGTGAATCAGAATTTTCCCAAGGTAGAAGTTGAAGTAAAGACAAGACAAAGAGAAGAGAAATGTTTTATACATATGAAGATATTTACAAAGGACCGATCAGGGTCCTACACAAAAGTTTAATATGTATGTATGTATATATATATATATATATATATATATACTAAGGTTCCTAACTATCCTCGGGGGCAGTTTCTTCTCCATCGGGGTACTCCCCATTCTCGGACCCACTCTTTCCCCTGTCATCATCATCGTCATTAGAGGAGGACAGTGCCCTAGCATCATCTTCATGCTCTTTAGCCATCCTTATCTGTTCGGTAATATCAAAGCCTCGAGCATGGATCTCCTCGAGGGTTTCCCTTCGAGATTGGCATTTGGCAAGCTCGGCAATCTAAAGAGCTCGAGTATTGGCGGTCTCGACAAACTGTCTTGCTTGGGCCTGAGCAACTTCAACATCAAATCGATAGGCGTCCATGATTGCCTCTAATCAGCCTTGGCTTTCTCTTCCTCAGATTTGGCCCTTGCAAGTTTGGCAGCCAGCTGAGCCTCGAGCTCCTCTATTCTCTTGGCATGTGCCGATATTTTCTCCTTCATGCTTCGAAACTGGCTTTCGGCTGATAATAGTTGGGCTCGAGCAGCCTCTTTCTCTGCAGCAAAGCGGTCTATACTTTCTTTCCACCCCAAGGTCTCCACCTTCATCATATTGACCTCCTCCTAGAAATGCTCAATCCTCTCGTCCTTCTGCTGAACCTGTGAGATTGAAGTATTAGCCACCGTTCCCGAATCAAGTCCATGAGCTTTTAAGATTGTCATTACCTGCTCAATCAGGTTCGTCTGTTCCTTATGAGTCGTGGCCAACTCGGCTCGGAGGTCCTTGATCTCTTCCTCTTTCTGCCCGCTGAGACGTTTGAGGGCATTTCTCTCCTCTGTGAGCTTTTGGAGATCGGCCTCACATTGACTCAACTCTACTCGGGACTTGGAAAACGCCTCCTGATGGAGTGCCAGAGCCTATACAAAAAAAAAGGAAATTAGACAGGAAAAGGAGAAATAAACTAAGTATGATATTGACGAAGGTAGTTGAGACTCACCGGATTCATGGCTTGTTGAGACTCATCGAAGAGACTCGACGCTTCACTTAGGTCGGTAGCATCTTCGAACCCGATAAAGAAACCAAAGAAGGGGTCCTCCCCTACGTGGACCCCATCTACATCGGGATTCCTCATAGCTTGGGCCTCCCGAATTGCCTCCTCGGAAAATGCAGGGAGAATCGGTGAGTCTCTAATATCTATTGCCCCATGTGAGCCACTAGGTGCGTTCTCCTCGTTTCAAAGAGCCTCGGAGTCGACTCCTTCAGACATGCCCGTCGTATGCTCAATTCGGCCAGAGGCATCTTCAGTCTCGGGGACTTTGCACGAGTCCTTTTCCAAAAGCTCCCCAGCTCGAGGCGGAATCTCTTCAGCTACCGACTAAGCGGCCTTTGAGGCCTCGGTCTCCCTCCTCACTCGGTCCACCGATTCAAAGCCGTCATTTTTATCTTCTTCTTCTTCCTTCCTTAGCCTCTGAATTACCTCCGCATGTAGGGAAACAATGTCTTTTGTCGTCTTACGAGCCGGATTTTTCTTGGGATTTGGATCCTCGGAGGTTGAGTTCCTTTTCCTCTTCTTGTCCTTCGCCGGTTTCGAGATCGGGGTCAAAGTCTCTTCCTCTCCAGACGGGGGCCTCATGACTGCATCTTTGCCCAAGCCTGTACACGAGAAATTGAATAAGTATAAGAAGAGTATCTTAATCAAATCATCAGATACATGAAAAGGGGGCTTACTATGATTCTTGGCCTCACATCGTCCCTTTGCTAAATTGCACCATGAGCGCTCGGTGTACGTAGAGGTCAAGGCCAGGTTCCGAACCCAGCTCTCGAGGTCGGGAATCGCACCAGGCATCCAAGCAACCGCTACATCATGGAAAAAGACATCAATGAGAAAAAGCAAAGGAAAAATAATACATGGAAGCTAACAGTAAGATAGTACTTATGATTCATATTCCATTTCTCAGGAAATGGCATCTTCTCGGCAGGATTAGGTTGGAAGTCCTCATTCGAACGAACCGGCCCATCCAGAATTGATCTTTGTCCTCGTCTATGCTTGAGAAAAACACTTTGGTAGCCCGGAGTTGGAGTTTTATTAATCTGTCTCGATAGAGACGGGGACTATACAATCTAATGAGGTGATCGAGGGTGAAAGGGAGCCCCTCGACTTTACTCACGAAGAATCAGAGAAGAATAACAATTCGCCAAAAAGAGGGATGGATTTGGCCTAGGGTTATTTTATATTTACGGCAAAAGTCGACGATGACGGGATTGGGGGGGTGGGGGGCAGTGTGAAAGGGTAAGTGTAAACACTTAGAAACCCTTCCACATAAGTAGTGATGTCTTCTTCGGCGGCCGGAATCACCACCTCTTTGCCTTCCCAACTGCAGTCTTTCTTTACCTGCTTAAGGAAGACCTCAGTTATCAATCATATATACCTCGACATTGGCTCGCATCAACCATGATTTCCAGTGGAACTTGTTTTTGTGATCTTCCTTACCCCAAAAACAATTAGCAATAATCTTCTCAATTTGGGAAAGGATAGTTTTAGGTGGGTATAAAACATATAACAAAGGTAATGAGTAAAGGACTGCATTTATCAGGACTGCTTTGCCACCATAAGATAATAGGTTTCCTTGCCACCCTTGCATATTATTAGAAATATTAACAACCATGTTGTTGAAAAAAACTACTTTCTTCCGACCAACATAAATAGGGCACCCCAAGTATTGCATAGGGAATTGAAGATGGCGAAAACCAGTAATATTTTCAACCTCAGTGATAAAAGGTTCAAGGAAGTTAAAGGAGACATAGAAGCCAAATTTCTCTTATTGAACATTTGGCCTGAGGTTCTTTCATATGTGTCTAGTTTAGACATCATCATCTTCAAAGATAAAAGATCACATGAGGAAAATAAAATGGTGTCATTTGCATAACACAAATGATTAATTAAAGCGCCATTCTCTTAGGTGAATATGGGATAAATCCGTCTGCAGGTAACTGGTTCATCAATTTAGATAGTAGCCCAACTCCAAGAACATATAAATAAGGGGACAAAAGATCACCCTGCTTGATACTCCTAGTGGATTTAAAGAACTGATCTCTTGTTCCAATCAAATTGATTGAGTACCAATTATTAGATATAAGCCTCCAGACTTTTTCAATCCAAATCACAGAAAACCCAATATGTGTCAGCACCAGGCATAAATAGCTCCAACTCACCCTGTCATAAGCCTTGGTCATGTCAAGTTTCATGACGACATTACCAATTCGTAGAGATTGATTAATGTTGTTCATCATCTCTTTAGTCAACATGATATTCTCGGTTATGGATCTTTCTTTGATCCAGTCTGGTATGGAGATATAAGATTATGAATTAGAGGAGCAAGCCTCTGGTTCATCAATTTTGAAATAATCTTGTTTGAGAAATTACCAAGGTTGATCAGCCTTAACTCCGTGAAATGTTTGAGGAGATTTCACTTTAGGAATCATGATAAGAAATGTGTGAGTGATAGATCTCGGTAATGGGGTACCTGCAAAAAAATCAAGTATCATTACTAGTAAATCCTCCTTTATGACCTCCCAACATTTGTAGTAAAATTTCCTAGAGACTTCATCTGGTCCAGGAGCACTGCGAGTGCTCATGGAGAAAATAATCTCTTTCAGTTCCTCCATGGACGGTGGGGCTAATGGTCTGTTGTTATCTTCTTCATTTACAATCCTTGGTATAAAATTCAGAATAGAAAGGTCCTTCTTTGCATCATCCTTAGTGAATTGTTTTTCAAAAAAATTGACAGTTTCTTGAGCAATATTATCCTCTCCTTAAATCCAGCTCCCACACTCACTCATCACCTTAGTCAGAGTTAGTCTTCTCTTTTTTCCTTTGACTACAGAGTGAAAGAACTTGAAGTTCACTTCTCCTTTTACAAACCATTTTATTCTTGAATTGCGATTTATAAGTCGTCTCCATGCATTAAGTTACAAGTCGAATTGACACATGAAGATTTATAAGTCCCATCCATTATACGTGACATTCGTGTATTGCAATTTATAAGTAGTATTCTTGCATTGCGATTTAAGTCGCATTCGCATATTGCGATTTATAAGTCTCATTAGTTGATTACAATTTATAAGTCGCATTTATCAATTGCAAATTTATAGGTAGCATTTATCAATAGCAATTACAAATCTCATATATAACGGCCAAAAATGCAAAAGGCAATTCCTCCATGGGAAATTAAAAACGTTAAAATAAGTTGTGGCTTATACATAGGAAGATAAGGCTTTAGCACACTAGGGGTCGTTTCTCACCCAAGCAAAGGTTGTTTTAGAGCACTAAGGTTGACTAATGGTTGCCTCGCTTGCACCACTATAGTCGTTTCGGTACTTTGAGTTGTTATCAATAATAATGTAAAAAACATTCCTAAAACTAATGGATGTGATATCCTTTTATAAGCCGTATTCGTCACTCGATTTGTAAGTTATATTTATCAATTGCGATTATAAGATGCATTGTTAAATGCGATTTATAAAAATTGACAAATTGAGTTATAAATGCATTTGTTATTCTTTCCTAAAATTTATTGTTTGCGCTATCCTTCATCTATTGTGCTGGTCTAGTGACCGGGCCGAGCGATGATGGAGTGAGGGCATGTCCTCGGGGGAAGTGGGGGGAGCGAGGGTTAGAGGGGAAGGGTGGCAGGAGAGTAAGGCACCTTCTAGGTTGAGAGTGGGGTCATGGAACATAAGAAATCTAACGGAAAAGTCTATAGAGTTGGCAAAGATTCTCCATAAAATAAAGATTAACATAGCTTGTGTCCAGGAGACTAGATGGGTGGGGAACAGGGCTCGGGAGGCTGATGGGTTTAAGTTGTGGTATTCAGGGAGGGTGAGAGGGAAGAATGGGGTAGGCACTTTAGTTGATAATAACCTAAGAGATCTAGTGGTTGAGGTTAAGAGGGTGAATGACAAGTTGATGGCCATTAAGATAGTCGTGGGGAGGTATACTCTAAACGTAGTTAGTGCATACGTGCCTCATGAGGGTTTGGATGATGAGGTGAAAAGACAATTCTAGGAAGATTTGGATGGGTTGGTGCGGGGTATTCCGTCCACCGAGAAGCTTATTATAGGGGGTAATTTTAACGGCCACAAAGGGAGGTCACCTGGGGGATATGACGGTGTGCATGGTGGCTTCGGGTTTGGAGATAGTAACGGAGGAGGTACTTCGCTGCTGGAGTACGCTAAAGCTTTTGAGCTTGTGATTGCTAACTTGTGTTTCCCGAAGAAGGCGGAGCACCTGATAACTTTTCGGAGCACGGTGGCCAAGACCCAGATTGACTATTTGCTTCTCCGGAAATGTGATAGAGGTCTATGCATGAATTGCAAGGTCATCCCGAGTGAGAACCTTACGACCCAGCATATGATTTTGATAATGGACCTAGATATCAGGTGGACGAGGAAGAAGAGGGCTATGTCTAGTATTCCTAGGGTTAGGTGGGGTGCATTGACTAAGGATAAGTCCCAGGAGTTGGGGGAGAAGTTGTTGGCTTTGGGGCCTGGAGGAGTAGTGGGGATGGGAGCTGTATGTGGTCAATGATAGAAGATTGTATTAGAGACGCGGCGAGAGAGGTGTTAGGGGTCTCAAAGGGCTTTTCTGGTAGCCATAAAGGGGACTGGTGGTGGAACGAAGAGGTCCAAGGAAAGGTGGAAGCAAAGAAAGCGACATATTTGAAGTTAGTAAAGAGTATAGACGAGGGGTAGAAGAGTGCCAGCAGGGAGGGTGTCAAGACCCGAAATCCCACCTTCAGGCTGTGATGGCGTCTAACGTTGAACCCGCTAGACAAGCCAACGTTTGAGTTAATTTACTAACTTTGTTTACTTAATGTCATTTAATGAATTGGATCCTAAACGAAGACATCATCTTACAAGTACTTAAGCAAGTATTCTCAGCAATTAAACAACTTCCCCAAAGGAAACTACTTTGTACACAATAAATATCGGAGTAATAACATGTAATTCACCAAAATGGACTCACGGGCATGCTTGACAAACAATGCATAGGTACTCGTCACCTCACCTATACATTGAACATGATAAACAAGTAGCACAAACGACTCAACACTTATTCCCTCACTAAAGTTAGGCCAAACACTTACCTCGGCTCCAAGAATGCGAATCAAGCCTCTAGCACCGCTTTCCCCTCTCGAATCCAACTCCGAAACGATAGTATCTAGACATAATCGACTCAATAATATCAATAATGACTCAATAATTCAATTCCAAAGCCTAATTATAGATTTCCCATCATTCTTCCAAAAATACCAAAAATCGACCTCGGGCCCGCTTGGTCCAAACACGAGGTTCGGACCAAAACTCGATCACCCATTCCCCCATGAGCCCGAATATACAATTTTTTTTTGAAATCCGACCCCAAAACGAGGTTGAATTCCCAAAAATTGGAAAAGCCCTAACTCTACCCCAAACCCCAATTTCTACCTTTGATTTCATGATTTTAGGCCTAGAATCTAATATTGATTGGTGAAAATGGAAGAAAATGGAGTTAAGAACACTTACCTATGAAGCTAAGGTGATGAAGCTCTTCAAAAATGGCCAAAGGAGGTGTGGAGAAGAAGAAGGTAGTGGAAAAATGAGAAATCCCGTAATGAATATTCTGATTTTGGGTCTTTAAAATAACTGGGCGAAAATGACCTATGCGATCGCGGGAAAAGAGTTGTGATCGCATAGAGGACTGCCTGCTTAAGCTTTGCGATCGTGGACCATATAATGCGATCGCACAATACTCCCTAGCCCCACACTGCGATCGCGGAGATACACGTGCGGTCGCACAGTACATTAGACCAGCCCCCCCCCCCAGCTCTACTAACCTTGTGCGATCGCAGACCCCCTAGTGCGATCGCATAAGGCAACTGACCCCTCCCCCACTCTCATCTCTATGCAATCGCGACTATACCTATGCGATCGCATAGAGTAAATCACCAGATACAGCATAAAAACACCAGATTTTCCAACTCTTTTGCACTCCGACACTTACCCGAAACTCACTCGAGCCCTCAGGGCTCAAAACAAAATATACACACGACTTCAAAATCATCCTACAGACTTATTCGAGTAATTAAACCACCAAAATAACATCAAAACAATGAATTAAACTCCAAAATCTATATAATTTTCTCAAAACTTCATAGACTTCAAATTTTCCATTTTTGATCCGAAACACGTCAAACCAAGTCCGTTTCTTACCAAATTTTACGGGCAACACATAATAACCATATTAAAACTACTCCGGAACCATATTACGGGCCCGGTAATACGCATTTTACATCAAAATTCATTTTCAAAAGTCTTTATATTTTTCAGAAAACAATTTTCTTTAAAAATTCATTTCTCAGACTTGGGACCTCGGAATTCGATTCCGGGCATACGCCCAAGTCCCATATTTTCCTACGGACCCTCCGGGACCGTCAAATCACGGGTCTAGGTCCGTTTACCCAAAATATTGACTAAAGTCAACTTTAATCAAATAATTATTATAAAAACATCCTTTTATCAATTTTCCACATAACAGCTTCCTGGCTACGCGCCCGGGCTGCGCATACACATCGAGGTGAGATTAACGGAGACTTTCAGGGCATCGGAACACAGTTTTAGTTAAATTTACACAGGATGACCCTTTTGGGTCATTACAATCTCCACCTCTAAAACAAACGTTCGTCCTCGAACGGACATAGAGAGGTACCTGAATTAGGGAAAAGATGGGTATATCGGCTCCGCATATCGGACTCGGACTCCCAGGTAGCTGCCTCAACAGTCTGACCTCTCCACTGAACACGAACCGAAGGATAACTCTTCGATCTCAACTGACGAACCTGCCGAGCTAATATGGCTACCGGCTCCTCCTCATAAGACAAATCCTTGTCCAACTGGACACCGCTGAAGTCAAGTACATGAGATAGATCCTCAATATACCTCCGAAAGATAGATACATGGAACACCGGGTGTACCGCTGATAAACTCGGTGGAAAAGAAAGTCTTTAGGCCACTTCTCCCACCTTATCCAAAATCTCAAATGGACCAATGTACCTAGGGCTCAACTTGCCCTTCTTTCCGAACCTCATCACGCCCTTTATGGGCGACACCCGAAGAAATACCCGGTCTCCTATCATAAATGCCAAATCTAGAACTCTACGATCCGCGTAACTCTTCTTCCTGGACTGAGTTGTACGAAGCCTATCCTGAATGACCTTCACCTTGTCCAAGGCATCCTGGACTAACTCAGAACCCAATAATCTAGCCTCTCCCGGCTCAAACCATCCGACTGGCGACCGACACCGCCTACCATACAACGCCTCATACGGAGCCATCTGAATGCTCGACTAATAGTTGTTATTGTAGGCAAACTCAGCTAAAGGCAAGAACTGGTCCCATGAACCTCCGAAATCAATGACACAAGCCCGCAACATATCCTTCAAAATCTGAATAGTACGCTCGGACTGTCCGTCCGTCTGAGGATGAAACGATGTGCTCAAATCAACCCGTGTGCCCAACTCACGCTGAAATACTCTCCAAAAATGGGAGGTAAACTGAGTACCTCGGTCTGAAATGATGGATACGGGCACACCATGCAATCGAACAATCTCCCTCACATAGATCTTTGCCAACTTCTCTGAAGAATACGAAATTGATACAAGAATGAAGTGCGCTAACTTGGTCAGCCTATCCACAATGACCCACACTCGGTCAAACATCCTATGAGTCCGTGGGAGTCCAACTACAAAATCCATGGTGATACACTCCCACTTCCACTCTGGAAGCTCAATCTGCTGCATCAAACCACCGGGTCTCTAGTGCTCGTACTTAACCTACTGACAGTTCAAGCACCTGGCTACATATGCTACAATATCTTTCTTCATCCTCCGCCACTAATAATGTTGCCGCAAGTCCTGGTACATCTTTGCGGTGCCCGGATGAATGGAATACCGGGAACTGTGGGCCTCCTGTAATATCAACTCACGAATACCATCAACATCAGGTACACAAATACGGCCATGCATCCTCAGAGCTCCCTCATCATCAACTGTGACCTTCTTGGCACCTCCGGGACGGATTGTATCTCTAAGAACACATAAATGACGGTCATCATACTGCCTGGACCGAATACGATCATACAATGAAGAACGGGCCACGGTATGGGCCAAAACACTACCAGTCTCAGAAACCTCCAATCTCATAAATCGGTTAGCCAAAGCCTGAACATCCAAAGCAAGTGGTCGCTCTCCGACTGATAGATAAGCAAGACTACCCATACTAGCTGACTTCCGGCTCAAAGCATCGGCCACCACATTGGCCTTTCCCGAATGATAAAGAATGGTAATGTCATAATCCTTCAATAGCTCTAACCATCTCTTTTGCCTCATATTCAACTCTTTTTTCTTCAACAGGTACTGCAAACTCCTATGATCCATGAACACCTCACATGGCATCCCATACAGATAATGCCTCCAAATCTTCAATGCATGAACAATGGCTGCTAACTCCAAATCATGAACTGGATAGTTCTTCTCATGAACCTTCAACTGACGTGAAGCATAAGCTATAACCTTGCCCTCCTGCATCAACACTGCACCAAGTCCAATCCGTGAAGCATCACAATACACGGTATAAGGCCCTGAACCGGGGGGCAAAACTAACACCGGAGTCGTGGTCAAGGCTGTCTTGAGCTTCTGAAAGCTCGCCTCACACTCATCAGACCACCTGAACTTGGCACCCTTCTGGGTCAATCTGGTCATGGGGGCAGCTATAGATGAAAATCCCTCCATAAATCGGCAATAATAGCTTGCTAAGCCCAAGAAACTCTGAATCTCTGTAGCTGAAGTGGGCCTAGGCCAATCTCTGACTGTTGAAATCTTCTTGGGATCCACCTAAATACACTCTGATGACACCACATGGCCTAGAAATTCCACCGAACCCAACCAGAACTCACACTTGGAAAATGTGGCATACAACTGACTATCCCACAGAGTCTGGAGGACGACTCGAAGATGTTGTTCATGCTCCTCACAGCTACGGGAGTATATCAATATATCATCAATGAAAACAATAACGAACGAGTCCAAATAGGGCCTGAACACATGGTTCATCAACTCCATAAAAGCAGCGGGGCATTTGTCAACCCAAATGACATCACCAAGAACTCATAATGCCCATAATGAGTGTGAAAGGCTGTCTTAGGGACATCAGACGCCCTAATCCTCAGTTGATGGTACCCAGATCTCAAGTTTATCTTGGAAAACACTATAGCACCCTGAAGCTGGTCAAATAGATTATTATTCTTAATAGTAACCTTGTTCAACTGCCGGTAGTCAATACACATCCCCATTGAGCCATCTTTCTTCTTAACATAAACACTGGGGCACCCCAAGGAGAAACACTAGGCCTAATGAAGCCTTTATCCAACAGATCCTGCAACTGCTCCTTCAACTCTGGCGGGGCCATACGATACGGCAGAGTAGAAATAGGCTGAGTGCCCGGAGCCAACTCAATGCAAAAATAAATATCCCTATCGGGCAGCATACCCGGCAGGTCAGCAGGGAATACCTCTGGAAACTCGCGAACCACGGGCACAGACTCCATAGAAGGAACCTCGACACTAAAATCACGAACATAGGCCAAACAACCCTTCTCGACCATACGTCGAGCCTTCATATATGAAATAACTCTACCGGAAGAATGACTATGAGTCCCTCTCCACTCCAAACGAGGTACTCCCGGTAAGGCCAAAGTCACAGTCTTGGCATGACAGTCCAGAATAGCATGGTAGGGAGATAGCCAGTCCATCCCCAATATAACATCAAAGTCAACCATATCAAGAAGCAAAAGATCTACCTGAGTCTCCAAACCACCAATAACCACTAAGCATGAACGGTAGAATCGATCTACCACAATGGAATCACCCACCGGTATGGACACGTATACAGAAGTACTCAGGGAATCACGGGGCATACTCAGATAAGGGGAAAAATATGAAGACACATAGGAGAATGTAGAACCTGGATCAAATAAAACCGAAGCATCACGGCTGCAAACTGAGATCGTACCTGTAATAACTGTAACAGAGGCCTCGGCCTCAAGCCTGGCAGGAATAGCATAGCACCGGGGCGGAGCCCCTCCAACCTGAACATCTCTGGGTCGGCCTACTGCGGGCTGACCTCTACCTCTCGGGGCCTGACCTCCACCTCTATGAGTCTGACCTCCACCTCTGGCACCTCGACCTCCACCCCTAGCTGGCTGAGGGGGTGGGGATGCACCCGATGCAGGAACCATAACACTGGAACCCTGATACTGAGAACCACTAGAAGCTCGGGGGAAATACCTTGCAATGTGCCCTGAAACACCACAAGAATAACAAGACCTCTATTGTTGAGGCTGTGGACTCTGGAACTGACCCTGTCGACCCGAATAACTACCCTGGAAGCTCTGAAGCGGTGGTGCACTGATAGGTGTTGGTGGCGCACTAATAGGAGCTGACGGTGCACTGTGGGATACCTGAAGTGCCGACTGATAGGTCTAGGGGGATGACCTCTGCCGAAAGAATCTCTGCCTCCAGATGAGGCGCCACTGAACCGACCGAAATGATGAGGTCTCTTGTCAGACCCCTGACCACTGCCATGTGACAAAACCATCTCAATCATCCTGGCCACATTGGCCGCATCCTGAAATGAAATATCGGTACCTGACTCTCTGGCCATCTGGAGTCTAATGGGCTGAGCCAAACCTTCAATTAACCTCCTCACTCTCTCTCGATCAGTGGGGAGTATCATAATAACATGCCTGGCTAGAGTGATGAACTTGGTCTCGTACTGAGTGACAGACATAGAGCCCTGCTGGAGACGCTCAAACTGCCTCCGGAGACCCTCTCTCTGAGTAACTGGAAGAAACTTCCCCAAGAACAACTCGGAGAACTGAGCCCAAGTCAAAGGTACAAACCCAGCTGGTCTGGTCAAGCAATAGTCTCTCCACCAAGTCTTGGCGGTACCAGAAAGACGAAAAGTAGCAAAATCGACCCCGTTGGTCTTCACAATGCCCATGTTCCGACGAACCTCATAACAACTGTCGAAGTAATCCTGGGGATCCTCTGACGGTGCGCCAGTAAAAGTAGTAGGAAATCGCTTGGTGAACTGATCTAATCTCCATAGGGCATCTGCTGACATAGCTGCTCCCTTAACTACCGGTGCTACAATACCCGGCTAAGCTACTCCGACTGTCTAAGGTGTCGAAATCTGGAACTAATGAGCTAGCTGCTCTGGTGTGCGAGTAGCAGGAGTCTGGGGCCCTACCCCAGCCTGAGAGACGATTGGTGCAGTAGGAAGAAGACCGGCCTAAGCCATGCTCTCCATAAGTCCCACTAAGAGGACAAAAGCGTCCTAGAGAACTGGGGTGGCAATGAACCCCTCTGGGACCTGAGCTGGTCTGACTGGAACCGTCTGAGTAGGGACCTCGCCGGCAAAGTCTACATGTGGGTGCTCTACTGGGGTTGTTGCTCTGGGCTGAGCCCTGCCCCTGCCTCGGCCTCTAGCACGGCCTCGGCCTCATCCTCGGACCCTCGTAGGAGCTGCAATAGGAGGATCGGGCTACTGATCGGTAGATGAGGAAGCACGCGTCCTCGCCATCTGCGAGAGAATAGAATAGAAACTCAATTAGCATTTAGAATTCAAATCGCACGACAGAGAAGAAGAAAAGTGAAGTTATTCCTAACTTTGTAGTCTCTAAGGGATAAGTACAGAGGTCTCCGTACTAATCCCTCAGACTCTACCAAGTTTGTCCGTGAGTTGTGAGACCTAAGCAACCTAGTGCTCTGATACCAACTTGTCAAGACCCGAAATCCCACCTTCAGGTCGTGATGGCGTCTAACGTTGAACCCGCTAGACAAGCCAATGTTTGAGTTAATTTACTAACTTTCTTTACTTAATGTGATTTAAAAGTGAAACAATGAACATAAACAATTAATAGTAATGCAAAAGCTACGAGTCTATATATTAATTTAATAATTGCCACAAAATTTCCGTACATAATCCCCCAGAATTGGTGACACAAGATCTCACGGACTGTCTAAGATTACTACAACAAGATCCTGAAATGAACAATACAACTGTCTGTGATACCAAGATAAGACAGAAACGAAAAGATAGAAGGTGAAGCCAAGGTCCACGGACGTCTGTGGAACTACCTCGGTGTCGCATGTATGGACTGAAGGATACTCCCTCTAACAGTGTCCACTGGGTCCGGCTGCGTAATCTGCACAACATATAGAAGTGCAGGTGTAGCATCAGTACAACCGACCCCATGTACTGAGTAAGTGTCGAGCCTAACCTCGGCGAAGTAGTGACGAGGCTAGACACGACAACAACAATTTACCTGTACAGTTCTATAATATATACCAGAGAAAATAACAAGAAATAAGCAGTTAAGCATGGTAATACGGGGACAAGTAACGGGGGTAACAAGTGAGAATCAAAGGTGAATAACTGAACAACCAACAATACAAAAGAAACAAGTCGACAAGAAATAGTAACTCAAACAAGTATGTACACGGCATCACCCTTCATGCTTTTACTCTCGTCCTCACAATGCAATAAATATATAAATGGGCACAGAATGTTCCTTCGTGCTTTTAAATGTAAAGTCATGGCACGGCATCACCCTTCGTGCTTTTACTCTCTTCCTCACTATGCAATGTATAAATGAAAGCAATATAAATCATGGCACGGCATCACCTTTCGTGCTTTTACTCTCTTCCTCACTATGCAATGTATAAATGAAAGCAATATAAATCATGGCACGGCATCACCCTTCGTGCTTTTACTCTCTTCCTCACTATGAAATGAATACACGGCATCACCCTTCGTTCTTTACACTCTTCCTCACCCAAATCAACAATAAATAACAACTTGGAAAGGAATTCAACAGTGTGAAATACAGTTCATAACCACCCATCAAGGGGAATATCAACCAAAATAGTAACATTGCCCGACAAGGGACTTAGCTATAACCAATCTCTTACGAGTACATAACTTAATGAATTGGATCATCAACGAAGACATCATCTTACAAGTACTTAAGCAAGTATTCTCAACAATTAAACAACTTCCCCAAAGGAAACTACTTTGTACACAATAAATATCAGAGTAATAACATGTAATTCACCAAAATGGACTCACGGGCATGCTTGACAAACAATGCATAGGTAATCGTCACCTCACCTATACATTGAACATGATAAACAAGTAGCACAAACGACTCAACACCTATTCCCTCACTAAAGTTAGGCCAAACACTTACCTCGACTCCAAGAATGCGAATCAAGCCTCTAGCACCGCTTTCCCCTCTCGAATCCAACTCTAAAACGATAGTATCTAGACATAATCAACTCAATAATATCAATAATGACTCAATAATTCAATTCCAAAGCCTAATTGTAGATTTCCGATCATTCTTCCAAAAATACCAAAAACCGACCCCGGGCCCGCTTGGTCCAAACACGAGGTTCGGACCAAAACCCGATCACCCATTCCCCCACGAGCCCGAATATACAATTTGTTTTGAAATCCGACCTCAAAACGAGGTTGAATTCCCAAAAATTGGAAAATCCCCAACTCTACCCCAAACCCCAATTTCTACCTTTGATTTCATGATTTTAGGCCTAGAATCTAATATTGATTGGTGAAAATGAAAGAAAATGGAGTTCAGAACACTTACTTATGAATGTAAGGTGATGAAGCTCTTCAAAAATGGCCAAAGGAGGTGTGGAGAAGAAGAAGGTAGTGGAAAAATGAGAAATCCCGTAATGAATATTCTGATTTTGGGTCTTTAAACTAACTGGGCAAAAATGACCTATGTGATCGCGGACCATATAATGCGATCGCACAATACTCCCTAGACCCACATTGCGATCGCGGAGATACACGTGCGGTCGCACAGTACATTAGACCACCACCACCACCACCCCCCCAGCTCTACTAACCTTGTGCAATCGCAGACCCCCTAGTGCGATCGCATAAGGCAACTGACCCCTCCCCCACTCTCATCTCTATGCAATCGCGACTATACCTATGCGATCGCATATAATAAATCACCAGACACCAGATACAACATAAAAACACCAGATTTTCCAACTCTT
Organism: Nicotiana undulata; assembly: GCA_005239495.1. NCBI lineage: Eukaryota > Viridiplantae > Streptophyta > Magnoliopsida > Solanales > Solanaceae > Nicotiana > Nicotiana undulata. Next base: position 80,991 of record ML276091.1, read on the forward strand.
TTGCACTCCGACACTTACCCGAAACTGACCCGAGCACTCGGGGCTCAAAACCAAATATACACACGAATTCAAAATCATCCTACGGACTTATTCAAGTAATTAAACCACCAAAATAACATCAAAAACAACGAATTAAACTCCGAAATCTGTATAATTTTCTCAAAACTTCATAGACTTTAAAATTTCCATTTTTTATCCGAAACATGTCAAACCAAGTTCGTTTCTTACCAAATTTTACGGACAACACATAATAACCATATTAAAACTGCTCTGGGATCCGGAACCATAATACGGTCCCGGCAACACGAGTTTTACATCAAAATTCAATTTCAAAAGTCTTTATATTTTTCAGAAAACAATTTTCTTCAAAAATTTATTTCTCGGACTTGGGACCTCGGAATTCGATTCCGGGCATACGCCCAAGTCCCATATTTTCCTACGGACCCTCCGAGACAGTCAAATCACGGGTACGGGTCCGTTTACCAAAATGTTGACCAAAGTCAACTTTAATCAAATAATTATTATAAAAACATCCTTTTATCAATTTTCCACATAACAGCTTTCCGGCTACGCGCTCGGGATATGCACACACATCGAGGTGAGATTAACGGAGGCTTTCAGGGCCTCGAAACACAGTTTTAGTTAAATTTACACAGGATGACCCTTTTGGGTCATCACAGAGGGGTACAAGAAGGCAAGGAGAGAGGCGAAGTTGGCGGTTACTGCAGCCAAGGCCGCGACGTGTAGTCATTTATACGAAGAACTTGGGGTTAAAGGCGGGGACAAGAAGTTGTACATGCTAGCACAGGTGAGGGAGCGGAAGGCCCGGGATCTGGACCAAGTGAGATGCATAAAAGATGAGGAGGGAAGAGTGTTAGTGGAGGGGGCACATATTAGGTAGATATGGTAGATGTACTTCCATAAACTCTTGAACGAAGAAGGAGATAGGTGCATCGCGTTTGGGGAGTTTGAGTACTCGGAGCGACAACGAGATTTTGGATATTGTAGACGCATACGAGTGGGGGAGGTGGTAGAGTCTATGCGTAGGATGAGTAGGGGTAGAGCGACTGGGTCGGACAAGATCCCGATGGAATTCTGGAAGAGTGTGGGCAAGGAGGGTTTGGAATGGCTTGCTAGGTTGTTTAACGTCATTTTAGGACGAAAAAGATGCCCGAAGAGTGGAGGCGGAGTACGATGATCCCGTTGTACAAGAACAAGGGGGATGTCCAAAACTGCAACAACTATTGGGGTATCAAGTTGTTAAGCCATACGATGAAAGTGTGGGAGATGGTGATTGAAGGGAGATTGCGGAGGTGTGTGTCCATTTCCGAGAACCAGTTTGGTTTCATGCCGGGATGGTCGACTACTGAGGCCATTCATATTGTGAGGAGATTGGTGGAGCGGTATAGGGCGGAGAATAAGGATTTGCATATGGTGTTCATTGACTTGGAGAAAACATATGACAAAGTACCGAGAGGGGTTCTATGGAGATGCTTGGAGGCTGGAGGTGTGCCTGTAGCATATATTAGAGTGATTCAGGACATGTATGATGGGGCTAAGACTCGGGTGAGGACGGCAAGAGGAGACTTGACTACTTTTCAGTTGAAATGGGGTTGCATCAGGGATCAGCACTTAGCCCGTTTTTGTTTTCCCTGAAGATGGATTCTTTGACGCGTCACATTCAAGGGGAGGTGCCTTGGTGCTTGTTATTTGCGGATCACACAGTACTGATTGATGAGGCGCGAGGTGGCGTTAACGAGATGCTGGAGGTTTGGAGACATACCCTATAATCTAAAGGTTTCAAGTTGAGCAGGACCAAGACAGAATACTTGGAGTGCAAGTTTAGTGGTGTTACCCAGGAGGCAGACAGGGATGTAAGACTCGATACTCAAGTTATTCCTAAGAGAGAGAGTTTCAAATATATGGGATCCATAATTCAGAAGGATGGGGAGAAAGATGAGGATGTTACTCACCGTATCAGAGCAGGATGGGTGAAGTGGAGTCTTGATTCTGGTGTCTTGTGTGATAAGAATGTGCCATTGAGACTTAAGGGTAAGTTTTACAAGGTAGTGGTCAGACCGACTATGTTGTATGGGGAAGAATGTTGTCCAGTCAAAAAGGCACATGTCCAGCAAATGAAAGTAGCAGAAATGAGGATGTTGAGATGGATGTGTGGGCATACTAGATTGGATAGAATTAGGAATGAAGTTATTCGGGACAAGGTGGGAGTGGCCCCTGTGGAGGCTAAGATGCGGGAGACAAGGTTGAGATGGTTTAGGCATGTTAAGAGGAGAAGCACAGATGCCCCAGTCAGGATATGTGAGAGGTTGGCCTTGGGAGGTGAGAGGAGCGGTAGAGGTATACCTAAGAAGTCCTGGGGTGAAGTTATCAGGCGGTACATGGCGCATCTTGAGCTAACCGAGGACATGACCCTAGATAGAAGGGTGTGGAGGTTTAAGATTAGGGTGGAAGGTTAGTAGGTAGTCATGCGTTTCCCTTTGTCTTCCCTAGTTCGTTAGTATTAGCGCTAGTATGGTTCCCTCTTTTCCTTAGTTTGCTATAACCGCGTGTCTTGTTCAGTTACTACTTACCTTCGGTAACTCCGTAGTTGCTAGCAGTACTTCGCTGTATTCTCGTGTGATGCCTCTGACCTATTTGCCTAAATAGACTATATTGCTATGACTTGTTATTGGTACTCCTTTCATATCCTTTGTTGTTATATCTGATTTAGTTTTCTAACGATTTGTCTTGCTATCACTTGTTATCAGGGCTCCCTTCACCTTCTCTAGTCGAGGGTCATTCAGAAACAGTCTCTCTACCCTTCCAGGGTAGGGGTAAGTGTAACGACCCGGTTGTTCGGATTGAGAGTTAGCGCATCGATACCCTAATAACTATTTTCCCCATGTCTATTTCTACTTTTGGGACTTGTCGGAGCGTTTAGTTGTAAATTTCGGAGAGTTTTTTGGACCCATAGTCCTTATATCTTAGTTAAAGCTTTAGAAAATGGACCGTAGTTGAAACTGTGTGAAGACAGATCCAAAATGGAATTTCGTTGACTCCGTTAGCTTCGTTGGGTGATTTCGGGGTTAGGAGCATGTTCGGAAAGTGTTTTCGAGGTCTGTAGTAGATTTAGGCTAGAATTGGCGAAAGCCGGAATTTCGGCGATTTCGGCCGATAGGTGAAATTTTGATATCGGGCTTGGAATAGAATTCCGAGAGTGGTTGTAGGTCCGTAGTGTCATTTATGACCTGTGTGTAAAATTTGAGGTCATTCGGACTAGATTTGACGTGTTTCGGCATCGGTTGTGGATTTTGGAAATTTCATAGGTTCTTAGGCTTGAATCCATATATAATTGGTGATTTTGATGTTATGTGATGTGTTTTGAAGGCTCGACTATGTTTGCAGGGATGCCGGGTATGCCAACCGACAGGGATATTGACTTTTGCATTGATTTGGCTCCACACACTCAGTCCATTTCTACACCGCCATATCGTATGGCCCCGCCAGAGTTAAAGGAGTTGAAGGATCAATTACAGGATTTTCTAGCTAAAGGCTTTATCAAGCCTAGTGTTTCTCCTTGGGGTGCGCCAGTGTTGTTTGTTAAGAAGAAAGATGGCACAATGAGAATGTGTATTGACTACCGGCAATTGAACAAGGTTACTATCAAGAATAAGTATCCCTTGCCGAGGATTGATGATTTGTTCGACCAGCTTCAGGGTGCCACAATGTTTTCCAAGATTGACTTGAGATCTGGCTACCATCAGTTGAGGATTAGGGCGTCTGATGTTCCTAAGACAGCCTTTCACACTCGGTATGGGCATTATAAGTTCTTGGTGATGTTATTTGGGTTGACAAATGCCCCAGCTGCTTTTATGGATTTGATGAACCGCGTAGCCTGTAAGTCAGCAAACTCTGCGATCGCGTCCTACCTATCGCGATCGCGTAAGGTAAATTCGCCCAGTGATTTCCTTAGTCCAAAAATAGAATAGTTACGGGAATAAACCCATTTTTCACAAACTCCTTCTTCTCCACACCTCTTAGGCGATTTTTGAAGAACTTCCTCACCACAACCTCTTAGGTAAGTAATCTTTGACTCGTAATCTTTGATATCCAATAGTCGCAGGTGCGGAATTCCTGGGTTTTTTATATAAAATCCGAAGGTTTGAAATTCATATTTTCTAAAACGATTTGGAGCTCGGGATTTGGCGATTTTCAGGGGGTTTTGAGGAGAAGCTTCATAGGTAACGATTTCTAACCTTAATTCACTTCTATATCATTAACCCATAGCGGTTTCATCAATCTAATCAATGAAATTGGGTGAAAAATCATGAAAATGAGAGGAAGTTCCCCAAGTAGAAATCTGAGGATTTTAGGAGATTTTGACGTCGGATTTTGATGATTCTTGTTCGAGTGAGTTCGTGAGTGAATGGGTGTTCTAAATTTGTAACTTTAACCCTTTTACGAGACGTGGGCCCGAGGGACTTTTCGGGCAATTTTCCTAATTTCGCGTATTAGCTTCGAACTAATTAGCTATATTGATTCCTTAAAGTGATATTTACATTATGCAATTTAATTGAATAGATTTGGGTCATTCGGAGTCAGGTACTCGTGGCAAGAGCGTGGTTTTGAGTTGAGTTGAGTAGTCGAGGTAAGTGGCTTGCCTAACTCTGTGTTGCAGACTTCCCCTTGGGTTGTTTTGATACTATTTGTTACATGGGCGATGTGTACGTGAGGTGACGAGTACGTACACAGGCAATTGTTGCTTAATTCCATTTTTTCTATCCATGCCATAAATCATTTTACTCCTATTTCATTGTCAATGTGCTACTTGTGTAGTTTAGATTAGGAAGAAGCATGCCTACTTGTTTTACCTAAATTCCCTATTTGATACAATGTGTACCATGTTAGTTAGTCTTTATATTGTTCTTGTCTGTGACTCTTTTCCTGAGTTGTTTAAATACACCGCACCCGGCATTCATTCGCATTGCATATTTAAATTGGGACTACAGACGTATTCCGGGAGCTTTCCCCATATACTGCATATTTAAATTGGGACTACGAACGTATTCCAGGAGCTTTCCCCATGTACTGCATATTTAAATTGGGACTACTGACGTATTCCGGGAGCTTTCCCCCTGTACTGCATCTTATATTTGGAACTACGGGACGTATCCCGGGAGATTCCACCGTGTGATACTTTGTGATGAGCCAATCTCTCCCTGATGCTGTGTTTACCTTCAGATTATTGCTTCTACTGCTTACCTTAGCTTTTATATCTTATGTACTATTTTGAACTGTTTTACTTATAAACATCCAGTAGAGCCATAACCTGACCTCATCACTACTTGACTGGGGTTATGCTTAGCACTTATTGGGTACCAATTGTGGTGTACTCATGCCCTTTCCTGCACATGTTTTTCGTGTGCAGATCCAGGTACCAGCATCCCATTTTATGGCTAGAGGTCCGAGTAGCTGCTTCGAGGAGACCGAAAGGTAATTCTGCCGCGTCCGCAGAGTTCTTCAGGTCACCTTCCGCTCCAGACTTAGATAGATTTTTCATGTATTTTTCCTTACGTTGTATAGAGCTACTTTTGAGATAGAGCTTGTGACTAATGTGATATTCCGGATTTTGGGAGTTACAATTGTACATGCCGAGCAGTTATGTTATGTCTACTTAAGTTCCTTTCTGTCTTTATTTTATTATATTTATTTTCCGCAAATTTAAGCTTGCCTAGTCATAGAGACTAGGTGCCCTCACGATACTTTTCGGAGGGTAAATCGGGTCGTAACAGTAAGGCTGCGTACATCATACCCTTCCCAGACCCCACATGGTGGGAATATACTGAGTTGTTGTTGTTGTTGTTGCTGCTATCCTTCATCTATTAGACGCGACTTAAGTACGTATTTTGGGGAAATTAATACATAACAAGGGTATTAATTGGCCAAAAGTACATCTTCTGGGGAATTTTTTTTCCAAAAGTTAACCTATTTGTTTCTCATTTTCCTTTACTTGTCCTTTCTCTAAGCTACACAATTAAAGTTTCTTATGGTAAATAGCTTTTTATTTAGGTAATAATATTATGAAGTGAAGTTTTTACACATTGTTTTTTCTAAAGCATTTTTTGAAAAAAGATGAGCTAAACATTGAATTATGTTTAGTTTGTCATATAATTTGGCCAAATACAACTAACTACTTTCAAAAATACTTATTTTAAACTCAAAGTAATTTCAAAATGAAATCACCATTTGAAGAGCTTACAATTTAATTAGGATAAACAGTCAAAAACATCTGTTATTATACATACATTTTAATTTTATTTATCCTCTGTTGTATTTTGATGCAATTTATATATTTACTAGTATTAGTAAACTATCTTGTATTTATCATTGATTCTAATAGAACTCAAACTTGTATCTCTAAGTTTTTTAACACAAGATATGACTTAGAGCCCGTCTGACTTAGCTGATTTAGAGTAGCTGATAAGTATTAGGCGCTGAAAAATACTTTAAGTGTTGAAGCTGATTTAAAAAATGAGCAGTTACATGTTTTTGGATAAAAGTGCTGAAATTAATAATAAGCAGCTGAAATTGTTTGATTAAAAAGTGCTGATAAATTCTTTTTATGTTAAAATGACTTAAATGACCTTATAACAGTTTACACTACTAAAAATATTATTTTCTTAAGAATTTTTTATTCTACATAGATTCTACCTATTTATCATGTTCTTTTAATTATAAAAATGATTAGATAATATTTTTTTTATAAATATAATTTATGCTATGATAAGTATACAATCATAAATTATTAGAAGGGGTGAAGTATAAATTAACAAAAGTTAAGAAAAAAAACTTAAAAAATGCACACAGTGTTTGTAGGGAAGAAACAAGCTCTTAATATATATTGAAGAACTGGGATAGAGTAAAACTATCAGAAGAGTTTTGTTTTAAGAAAAGTATTTTAGGGATAAAATAGTAAATATTCTGGTCAAACATAAAGTGCTTATAAGCTGAAATTTGATAAGTTGGGGGACAAACTTATGGCTTTTGACTTAATTTTGGCTTATAAGCACTTAACTTATAATCACTTTCAATTTTACCAAACGCTTAGATAAACCAAAAAATACTTATAAGCCAGTTTGACTAGCTTAATAAGCTTAGCCAAACACCCTTTTACCTTAAAAAATAAAATGATTTAAGATATCCCTTAATAGTAAATTATTACGGTAAGATACAACATCAACTCAGTAAAATTCTATCAGTATTCTATCGGTAGGGTCTGTAGAGGATATAGCCCTGCCTGAAGCGGTAGAGAGGATGTTTCGGGAAACTACGGTAAGATATTCCTTAATACTCCCTCCGGTCCAAAATAAATAATTTTTTGAATGTTTTCGCACATATTAAAAAATCCACCTTTTAACATTAATTAGTAATAAAATTGACCATATGTAAGAAAAAAAATAATTAATTCATTTTTAAAATCTGAAAAATAACTTATTTTCGTATAAATTACTACGGTACTGAAAGCATAGTTCGTATTCTTCCTGGTAAAAATACTATAAATACTGCACACAACAATACAATTCCGGTGTTTTTTCTCAATTGAAAAATTTTATCAGTGCATTGAGTTGCAGAATGAGGTCGTCATCATCGTCAAAGCAAGCTGCAGATAACAGTCGTGGTATTAGCGGTCACCTATTAACCCTTCATCAACGCCTTTACCATGCTCTCAATCTTGGCACTAGGTAAAATTTCTTATTCATACAATATACGGGAATTAATTGCGTATTTGAATTTAATTATGGACCTGAATGTAGCAAATTAGGCATAGATTAGATGATTCGTATAGTGGACCCAAATTAGTTTTGATATTGAGTCATAATTGATTGATGGATTGATTGGAGACTCATACAACATTGTAATTTTGAACTTTTGGGCTCCAATGTTTATTTAAGCCGTATGAAATGTATTGGAGCTCCCATGGCTTTGATGAACCAATTCTAGTGTTTAAATGGAGAAGAGTAGAGAGATAGGCTCATTATCTGCTGAGTTTCCAAGCTAGAAACAAGATATTTCTCGGTCATAAAAAATAGCAGAGGTGCGCGTAAGTTGGCCCGGGCACCGAGAAAAGAAAAAGTAATGAGATAAGATGTGGATTTCTCGTCATAGGTAAGTGATAATTGTTTCCTTATGTATGTAGTATCGGATCCCATCTGTCTAGTGTGCTGGTGGGAGGTAGCAGGTACTCGGTCGAATAGTCGAGGTGTGCTCAAGCTGAATCGGCCACCACCATCATCAAAAGAAAAGAAAAAAGTATGTAATCTTGGATTGAATCTGTTTATGCTTGGTTCTGAGGCTCTTTTGGATTCAACAAAGACACTTATGATTGGTTCGGCTGCAATTGGACTAAGAGAGGATATATATTGGAGTCCCTGCTGCTTCATGACACTCCATATTTACCTTTATAAACTTTTTTGCAGCAAAACTGTAGCTGAATCTTTTGATTACCATTAGTGTACCAACTGAAAACAAGTTAAATTGCATTGTGCTAGAAATATAACTGACTGGATCTAGATGATCGTGGTGTGAAGGGGAAAAAAGGACAAGACGATTAGTTTTCAATAGGTTGACCAGATTCTGATGCTGTAACGCAGGGGCACTTGTGTCTGCCAATTAGCTAATGGAAAAAGGGGAAGCATTTGAAATGCTTAAATCAAGAGATAAGTTAATTAATATTGCCTTGCTTCAAAATGTAAAACCTCCTTATACCAAACATGGGTATGATTTGGAAAATCTGAATACATACAAGATAGCTATGGAAAGAAGTTGTCTTATGTGCAGTAAGAATGGTGAGTAAGTCTTGCATCTGCGAGAAACTTTGATACAAAAACCATAATAGTTAGTTCCTTGGATGGGGAAAGCTCATCAGCCATTCCAGAGATTATTTCTTCATTTTCTTTCTAGAAGTTAATTTGACCTCTGATACTATCAGTCAATCATTCAATCAATCACCACTTCTCAATCCAAACTACTTGAGTTCAGCCATATGAATTGTCTGATATGTTTCCCCAAAAGAAGTTCATTTGCCTTTGGATGTAACTGATAGCTGTGCTTCATTTATCTGAAAAAGGACAGAGCTGACTTGATAGCCACTACTCATGATATGTCTCATGTCGATATAAGATGCAAAGTTCACTGCCATCAAAACAGGGACTTGAATAACAGGGTTGTTTAGGATCGATAGTCAGAGCGAGCATCGTTTTCTTATTTTCTTGATTTTTCCTTGATATGCATTGGTTCTAAACTCTCATTCCAATTTCCTCAAAGATCATGCTTGAAAACATTTGCTTCCATGGTTAGTGAAAACTGAAGACATAATAAGCGCATGTTTCTACTGGGGCGACAATCATTTTAATTTGACGCATCCTATTCTTTACTAAGTTGCTTGTTTCTTGTAGATATTGCGTTGACGGGGTTCAAAAGTTGCATTATTCTGATATTGAGATGCAAAGACTAGTACTTCGTTCAGTTGATGCATTTCTTGATAATATATCTGCCGAGTCGTTACAATACCAAATTGTGAAGGTAATTTGCCTTCCACTTACCAATCTTGTATAAATTTGGAGAACACTTAATCTCATATTTTTGTTGGTCAAATCGCCTCTTATAGGTTACTACGAAAGTGCAAGAGACAGAAACGAACTACAACTTGGAGATGCATCATGTTCATACATTATTTGTTTAGAATTTTTTTTTGGCTTTTGTTAAACAAGAATATGTGTTATGGTACTTATGGAAAACTTTAGCCTTTCTGAATAAAGTTAACTGGAACAATCAATCCATGTGATAAAAATCACATTAAAGGGCAACCCGGTGCACTAAGCTCCTACTATTCGTGGGATCCAGAGTCCAGACCTCTTGCTACCCCTAAATATTTTCCTTTATTTACAGAAAGAGTGGTGAAATTTAGGTTGCCTTTGTAACAGCGAGCTTTGATGTTGAACCTCTTACTGTGAATGCGGATAGAAAACTGCAACCAAATCAAAGGGTTAGATTCCAGATAGTCGGTTGATTTTTTATCCTAGAAAAAGAACATACTTGTGCATAGTCTAACTTGTAGATACTGGTCCTAAAAAGAACTCTCTACCAATACTTGGCTTCTCATTATGTTTTGCTCTTTTTCTTCCCTTTTCTTTTAAAAGCATATATCATAAGTAATTCAAATTCCCTGTTTTATTTTGGGAAGGCATTATAGACTTGACTGATGACATGCCCTGTTAGTTGTGTGATCTCTTGCGGGGATCTCTACCTGTTTGAATAACTTGCTACATCTTTTTCGCGTGTATTGTTGTTTGACCTCTGGTATTTTCTTTCCATGCCAGGAGTCAGTAGGTGACATAGTTGCAGCTGTAGGAAGTATTCTAGCATCAAAAAGTGCAGCCACATTAAGATTGGCCTCAGATGTAGCTGTAAAGATCGTCCGCGTCATACCAAGTACAATGCTGCAACTTCATTTGGCCAATCTCATCCATCCTTTATCATCCTTGTTAAGTTTCCAGGAATTACGAGTTGCTATATCTTGCGCCTCTGCCTTGAATTTGATGTTATCAAATCTGAGTTCTAAAAGAGAGAAAGAGGTTTGGGATATCCTAAGAACCACAAATGTGGTTGGTAATCTAGTCCAGAATGTTAAAGGATACTCCAGTGACAATAAGCCAACTGAATACTTTCAAGAGATGGCCTCTCTGTTAAGTAAAATTTTGTGGCGTTGGCCTCCTTCTCGGTTCCGTGTTTGGACTGATACGAAATTGTTGAATATCTTAGATACTGTCAAGCTCAATCCTGACTGCTCCATCAGAATTTCTGTTCTGCAGCTATATTCTGCTTTAGGTATTTGTATATCCTGCAAATTTCTTACCTTTCTTCTCTCTTGGCTTAGACTCATGATATTGCATTCTTACTTTGGGTGGCAGCTCTATGTGGCAATGGAACCAAGAAGCTTTTGGAGGACGGAGAAGGTCTTGTAAAAATTATGGTGGACAGTTTGGACAGTGCAAACCCTTATTCTGTCCAGATAGAGGGATTAAGACTTGCTCAATGTTTAACGGTAGCAATTGAAACTGAACTGTTATCCTTTATCCTACTTAGGAGCTCAAGTTTTTTTCGCTCACTTACATTGACATATTTTATGAATTGCTCAGAAAAGTGAACAAGGATGTTCGAAAATTAATAAATCATCTTGTGAGCCCTTTGTGAAAGCCGTGATTACCTTAATGAGTAACTGGAGTTTTGATGCTGGAAAGCTTGCTAAGTGCCAAATGTCAACACTAGTTGAAGCATGCCGTTTGGCTCTGATTACTCGTTGGGCAGGGGACCACCAGTTTTATCTTTGGAAGGCAGGAGTTGATGGGGTTCTTCTTAGTCTTCTCATAGGAAATTCTGACATGACTCAGCAGTCTCTGCGTAGCTTATCTCTGCAAGAACAAATCGTCAAGTTAGAAGAGGTTTTTGATAAATATGTTCTTCTTCCACTGAGACCATATGTTTGGAATATTCTTGGATGGCTTGCTGCAAATTGTATGGAAGATTTCTCCCCCAAGATGCATGGAAATGAGACTTCGTTTAATGCTCTTGTTATTTGTGCATGGTAATCGAAACCAAAATCTTGGTACAATTTCAACTTTCTCAAATTTATACACACACGCACACACATATATATGGAAAGTTCAATTATTTATAGTGAGTACAAGTGTAGAAATTCTTAATGAGCATATTGGCATGAAATAAATTCCCTAATCAATGTCCATGTGCTTCTGTTTGTTTTGGTCTTCGAAAGCTTGGCCTTCGTGGACTCTATCCTCACAGCTCGCCAAATTTCTCAAGGGAGTGTTTGTCATTCATCGGAGAGTGAGCCAGCATCTAGAGCAGTCCTTATGATGATTTATTCTCCCAGCAAGTACATTGCTTCTGAAACAAGATTCATCCTATCTGAAGTTCTGGCACTGAAGGGGAAGGACTACGTGGAATATTTACTGGATATTTTGAAAGCAGTATCTTCTGGAAACAAGTTTGGAATACCAAGTAATTTTAGACTTGTCATAACCTTGATAACTCTGGCATGTTATTCAGCTCTGCCAAAAATTCGTAAGCATGTAATTCAGCACGGAGGAATACCCACTCTGTTGAGCTTCATTAGTTGGTGGTTAGATAATCCTGTCCACATAAATAGATCCAGTGTGGCTCCTCATGTACAGAACTATTTCAGTGAAAGGACTTGTTGCTGGCCTTCTTCTGAAGATTGGGAAGGTGAAGATATGCTTTTACTTTTTGGACTTATGGCTCTTGGTGAGTTGATAAATGCGAAAAATTGCGGTGATCTCTTTTGTAATCAGATGGAGTCGCGAGCTGCTTTTATCAAAGAACTTCAAGAGATCTGTATTAACAATTCTAATCCTGGACCACGATGGTACGCTGCTTATATCCTTCGCCATTTTGGATTATACGGTTTTCCAAGTAAGTTTGGGAGAGAGTTCGGGGAACTCCTTACTGACAATGAACATACTGATGTGGAGCTTATAATTAAAAATCAGGAACCGGTGCATGTCCATGGTGTTATTCTTCTGGTTAGATGCCCATCATTGTTACCTCTTGAAAAATTGCTTAAAGAGAAATTTTTTGGTTCTTCCTTAAAGCAGGATTCAGATTCATGCAATAGGTTAATCACCAAAGTTCGTCTTTCAGCTCATGTTGATCGTCAGTCATTGACAAAGCTATTGGAGTATATTTATTCGGGATTCTTTGAAGCAGGAGAAGACCTTGTGAAAAAGTTGAAAATTTTAGCCAGACATTGCAATTTGCAACCTTTAGTACAATTGCTTTATGGAAGAAATCCGAAATGGGGAACTCCATTCCCAAGTTCCAACATTACCTCTGCTCTTGGGCCGGCTGAACGTAATTTTTCGTATGAATCCTTTTTCACAACTCATTTTGGGAATTTGTAGATTGTATTAGACGTAGAGACTTTATTTGTGTCCTTTTGGTTTAAATTCTCTTTCAGAACTCATTTCCAGGCATCGTTATGTTGTGGTGGATGCAGAGAACTATTTTTTTATCCGGATACAATAGTTTATTTAGTATGAGGTCTAGTAAATCCACAGGGAGGCAATTAATATCATCACTTGTTCTTTCACCAAAATGGCTGTTCACTGGCTAACAGCCGGTAGACATTACAGAGAATGGATAACACTTGAATCTGTCATTAATGCTTTAAGTATGTTTAAAGATAAAGGCTAAAGACTTTCCTAATATGAGTTGTTGGAATTGTTCATTGACTTTTTATACTGTGTTAGCTATGTAGATACACCCTCAAGGAGGGATGATTCTTTTGCATCTTAATTCCTTCCTATCAGTCCCAAAAAAGAGAGTAAGATATGACATTCTTTTCCTTTTTGCTCTTGCTAATCAGGGATATTATTTTGGAGGCTGAAACTTCCCGACCAAGTAATGAGGACTGCAATTCTTGCTCCATCTCCGTTTTACACCTGCATGTTCACAAAGTTGTACTATGGTCAAGTTGTGAATATTTACGGGCCCTCTTTCAGTCAGGAATGCAAGAAAGGTATTCCAAATAGGTTGCTTTGTCACAAAACGAATTCATAGTTGAATAACCTGGTTTACCCCAGAGTTGGGACTTGTTGGATTGCTTATATGATAGGATTTATTGCTGTACAGATACTTAAATGGCTTGATCCATATGGATTTGTGACCTCTTATCAATTTAGAAGTATGTTTTTGTTTTCTATTATGTGTCAGCCATTTAGTGTGGCTCCTGGTATGTTTTTATTTTCTATTATGTGCAGCAATTGAGTGTGGCTCCTAGTTCTATTATGTGCCAGATGATTCTGTTTTCTCAATTTTAGAAGTATGTTTTTGTTTTCTGAAGAAAAAATAACCTCATTATGGAGTTTATTTCCTTATTTGTTGCTATGTTAGCTTTCTTCCTTTACCTCTCAAATGTGTAGTTGATACAACATTTTTTGGTTTTGTTTCAGCCATTCGTTCACCATCAAGGTGCCAGTTTGTTGGGATTCCTTGGTTAAGTTAGTCAGTTGGTTCTATTCTGGTGAGTTGCCTAGACCAATATCTGGCTGTCTATGGGATAATCTGGATAAGGAGGAAAAGCTACACGAACTCCAGCCCTATGTAGAACTTTGTTCGCTTGCTCAATTCTGGCTCCTAGAAGACTTACATGACGAATGTTTTAGACTGATTGTATCAGTTTTGGATTCCTATCAATATTTGTCTATTAAAATTATACAGATGGCTGCTAATCATAATCAGTGGAAGCTAGTTGAAGTTGCAGCAGACTATCTGGCCCCTATGTATCATCATCTACGTAACTCAGGCGAGCTTGATGTGTTGGATGAACATCTCATTGAAATTGTCCGAGCTGCCTCAGTTCAGTTTTCTCAAAGAAATGGACACTTGCTCTCATTGGCATGATGTTTCTAGTCAGATTTTAGATAATACGACTTCTTGGACACGGAGGGTATACTTTTCAGGCTTTGACAAGATTGATTGAGTTTATGGTGTTCGGTAATAGCTTGAAGGATCTAGGGACATACTTAATTATCTGTCCGCTCAAGGGTTTGCAAGCAAATGGTTTGATACAGTCTGCGAAAGTCCTTCCAACTCAATCAATCAATATCATTATGCTGTGTGATCGCTTTGCAGCAACTGTATGTTTGTGTAGCAATCAGATATTTTCTACAAGAAATATACATAGAAGAGTTTAACCTTTGTACAGCTTTATTTAGGAAAAGCTTGTCCAGTGGTAGACCTTGTTCAATTTTGCTCAGTAGAGAGCATCATCCTCAAAGGAGTTTTAGTTCCATGTGGGCGGAAGCCTAAGCATTCGTGCGAGTCCTCCTTTTGCAATGCCATCTTTTGCTGCCTCTGCTTTTATCGCACAGCTTTTGCCGATATCATAGATGGAAGTACACTCTGTGTTGGTTCTTATTCATTTTTGTTCAGCAAGGGTAAGGAACATCTATTCGCGGGAATTGAGCTATTGTCTCTGAGCCAAGGGTCTCCCGCAAACAGCCTATGTATCCCGTCCGGGGTAGGGTAAGGTCCGCGCACATTCTACCCTCCCCAGACCCCACTGGTGGGATTTTACTGGGTTGTTGTTGTTGTTGTTGTAAGGGTAAGGAACATCTTTCTAAGGGAGTTTTGATTTTGATGCGGACAGAAACCTAAGCATTTAGGGATCGTTTGGTACATGAGATAAGGATAATTATTCCGGGATAGATATTGGGATTAATTTTATCCCATGTTTGGTTTGGGGTATTAGCTAAACCCCGGACAACTTTTACACTAAAATGGTGGGATTTGTTATTCCATATAAAAGGTGGGATAACTAATCCCATGGAATATCTCACCATTGTACCAAACGACCCCTTATGCATTCCTTTTGTTGCTGCCCCTGCTTTGATTCATACCATAGTTCAAACGAAGGAACTCGGACAATGTATGTATAGTGGAAAAATCATTCTGGTTTAGTGCTCTTTTTAGATGTTTTAGCTCTTTTGGTGAGTAAAGGTGTTTTCTTTTTCTTTATAATGTCATCTTTTCTTTTACGTGGGAGCAGGGCATTAGGGTGTGATGACTACTGTGCCTCTTTTTAGGTGAGCCAAATTTTGATTTGAAATGGCTACCTCAAAGGAATGATGTACTGTGTGTCTCACACAACTGCCACTAGTTGTGTGAGGCTTTGTTTTGTCTCACGATAAAGTGGACCCAATTATCAGTTGTGTGAGGCACAAAATAAAAAAAATCTCAGGTCGCATATGGTGCGTTTGGCACGATAAAGTCATTATTCAGTTTTTTTTTAGAAAGTAATTTTCTGGTGTTTGCTCATTAGAATAAGGGGGAAGCCATTTTCCTTGCAACGTAAACTTCCAATACTAACCTCATACTACTTGCTCGCTCTAACGCTCAAGACATTATTATCAGTCTTTAGGATTCAAAAATTTCATCAAACCATTCTTCAATTTTTGATTTGATATTATTATTAATCTTAATTGTACATTTTTTGAAGAAAAAAAACCTTTACTCACTAATCAAACACCAAAAATATGAATAAAAAATCTCCAGCAAACATCTTCTGTGAAATGACTTTCGTTATACCATAATTCTGTGCTGTAAACAAACAGTAAGAGTAATGATAGAAATCAATTTTGTGACATTAATTCATGTTAAATAAATTTGTTACCAGTTTCGTGCATCCAACAAGACAACGTATTTTTTCCGTTTGTGCTCTAAAATAAATTATACTAAAACAAGCTCAAACGAATCTTTAATAGTAGTATGTTATAAGAATAGTTGAATGCAAGCTCTTTAGATAAGCTTTACCATGAAAAGTTGGAACACGTTTCCCCAAGCTTGACTATTAATATCTAGGGGTAGACGTTAGGCAGTATGGATTACATATGAAAATTTCGGTTTGAATTTTTGATCGTCGAATTGAAAAAATGACAATTCAAATAAAATCCAAATAAGCTCGGATTGGTTATTTGGATTGGATCGGATCGGGTTTTTTAAATTCGATTTCAAATTAATCGGTTTGGATATTTTGAATTTTCGATTTTGATCTTATAACTTGAGATGTTACTTCTTTTTACAAAAATGAAGTACTCATGTTAAATTGTCTGAAAAGTTCATCATTTTCACCGCAATCATCCAAATAAAATATTCAAATAATGAAATTATTATCAAAGAAATGCAACAAAGGCATTAATACGGCCGATAAAAAGTAGCAACAGTAAAAATATGTCCAAATAGAAAGTATTCTGACATTAACTAAATAACTAATATTGAATATATAAGATAATATCTAATAGGTAAGATATTGAATTAATATTGGCATATGGATAATTGATTAAATATAAAGTATAAAAAAAATAGATTTTCGGATATCCAAAAATCCAAAGTACCAAAACCAATATCCAATCCAAAATTTAAAAATTGAAAATTAAATCCAAAGTCCAATCTGTAATCTGTAAATCCAAACCAAAAATCAAAAAATTCGAATTTTGATTTGGATTTCGGGTTTGCCCAAACTATGCCCACTCCTATTAATATCCATCACAGTCATGGACCGCTGTGCAAAATGCAAGAGAACTGTTGAAAGTGTAAAGAAGATTGTGAAAATTTTCTTCCCTGTATTGAAAGAGTTCTCCTTTGTACATTGTATGTATATATACAAGTGAAAATGGAATCTAAATTGTAACTGCCTAATAAGCACGTTTGGCCAAGTTTCTAAAATCAGCTTATTTTGAGAAGTGTTTTTTTCAGAAGTATTTTTTAACAAGGTGATTTTGGTAAGAAGCAGTTTGTGTTTGGCTAATTAATTTGAAAAACACTTTTAAGCAGTAATTAGTGTTTGGCCAAGCTTTTGAAAACTGCTTCTAAGTGTATTTTTCTCAAAAGTGCTTCTCAGAAAAGTGCTTTGGGAGAGAAGCTACTTTTTTCTGCTTCTCCAAAACTACTTCTGCTTCTCCTCTAAAGCACTTTTTTCCTTCCATAAGCTTGGCCAAACACCTCAATTTTTGGCCAAAAGTGCTTTTGACCAAAAAAGGCACTTTTGGCCGGAAAAAAAACTTGGCCAAACAGGCTATAAGTCACTTGGCACTACTCCACTTGTTAATGTGTAACAACTTATTGGATAATTACATAATGAAATAATGATATTTACAGTTGTATAAAATGTTGTATCTTGAACCTTCTAGAAGTATAGGTCTTTAATAATCTTCAGGTAAGTTTTGATCTTCAAATGTTATAAGCCCAAAACATAATAGGCCCAGAAGTTATTTTCTGTCTGAGTCCAAGTCCAATACCAGCTGAAACCATTAGAAGAATTGTCCTATTTTGACTAAAAGACACCTGTTGTCTTTCCTTCATAACCAAAGTGTGATATGCACAAGTGTTAATATCTTTTTAAACATGACCACAAAACCTAGTCGTCTCTGTTCATGGCACTATCATAAATGGATTTCATCGAAGTTGCCTAACAAGATTTACTACCAACACCCCTCCTCAGGTTGGAGTGGGATGAAAGTACACCTAACTTGCCCAACAAATCATGATGAATAGGTCTTGTGAGAGATTTGGTGAATAGATGTGCTAGCTGATAAGAAGAACGGACGAAAGATAGTGAAATTAGACCGGCGAGAAATTGTTGCTGCACAAAATGGCAGTCAATTTCGACGTGCTTCGTCCGTTCATGGAAGACTGGGTTTTTAGCAATGTGTATGCGACTTGGCTGTCAGAGTGAAGAAGAACCGGTAGGGAGATGGGAACAGAGAGATCATTGAAGAGGCGAACCAACCATGTTAGTTGTGCTACTACTCGCCTCATAGCGCGATACTCCGCCTCTGCAGAGCTAAGGGAAATTGATGTTTGTTTCTTCGATTTCCAAGAAATTGGAGAAGAACCCAGGGAGATGTAAAAGCCACTTACTGATTTTCGTGAGTTCGGGCAGGTTCCCCAATCAACATCACAAAGTGCTAGAAGCTGAAATGAAGAAGAAGTTGTCATAAAAAGGCCTAAACCTGGATCTTTGAGCAAATATCTAAGCACACGAAGTGCTGCAACAAGATGAGGTTGTCGGGGGTCTTGCATGTATTGGCTTAGGTGTTGAACGGTGAAAGATAGATCCGGCTTAGTATGGGTCAAATAATTCGATCTGCCCATGAGATGAAACAAAGTTGAATCAGAGATGAGGTCACTTGTATTGTCCATCAATCGAACAGTAGGATCAAGAGGGCAATTCACAACATACGTGTTCAAGGAATCAAATTATGTCAATAGGTCTAAGGTGAACTTCCGTTGAGAGAGAATCAAACCACCAGATTCATGGATGACCTCCATGCCCAGAAAATAATGTAAGTCTCCAAGATCCTTAATCCTAAACTCCTTATTATGAAACATTTTTAATGCGTTTAACTCTTCAACGTCATTACCTATCAAGAGTATCTTGTCTACATATACTGCCATAATAGAGATAGTAGAATATGTTTTCTTAACTAACAAAGAATAATCATTGAGAGTGTGTGTAAGTCTTTTGAAGTTAAGAGTTGTTGTTAGTTTATCATACCATTGTCTTGATCCTTGAGGAAGACCATAAAGGGACTTTTTTAATCTACACACATGAGTAAGAGAAGGAGGACTAAAACCAATTGGGAATTTCATATAAACTTCCTCGTTTAAGTCACCATGCAGAAATGCATTATTTACATCTAGTTGATAAATGCCCCGTCCCTTCTTAACTGTTGTGGCCAAAATACATCTAATGGTGCTCATTTGCACCACTGGTGAGAAAGTTTCATTGAAATCTATTCCTTCCTTCTCACGAATGACTAATCTAGCCTTCAACCTTTCCACACTGCCATTTGAGTGATGTTTAACCTTATATACAGACTTACAAGGCAAGGCTTTCCTGCCATGGGGTTATTCCACCACTTCCCAAGTCTTATTTAGCCCAAGGGCCTGAATTTCCTTTTCCATTGCTTCTTGTCAACCTGGTTGAAGTGATGCATGTGCATAGCTTGTAGGTTCTTGAATATTAGATAAAGAATTCAAAAAATGTTGATTGGAGATGGAGAGCCGCTGAAAGGGAAACTGGGAGCAGTAACGAGAGAAAGGAAACAAGGAGTGCTAACATATGTAAGTGTTAAGGAACTACAGATGTAGTCTTTAAGATAGGCAAGAGTATTGTGTGGTCTAAATGATTTTCTGATTAAAATATACAACATAGGTTCATTACTTGAGGGTGAAGCATTGGTTCGAGGTAAGGAAGAACCTGGAAGTGTAGCATACATATGACTAGAAGAGTTGGAGATATGAGAAGGTGAAGCAGGAGAGTGTATGACAAGATCAGTAGTATGAATCTTAGAAACAGTTACACGAATAGGATGTCAAGGATCATGAGCAGAAATAGGAGACTTTGAAAAATCAGCATTAGGCACAAAATGATTAGAGTCATTAGTCTTAATAGAGGAGAATGGAAAGAATTCTTCATGGAATACGACATCCCTAGACACAAAAGGTTTTAGAGTATGAAAATTTGGTACATTGAAGCCTTTCTTGCCATGTATATATCCTATAAAAACACAGGGTAATGCTCTTGGCTAGACTTTAGTTCTATGATTGGATAAGGTAGAGGCAAAACATAAACAACCAAAGCACTTAAGGTTTGGATAATTAGGCTTAGTCTTAAATATTATCTCATAAGGAGTCTTCATATGAAGTACTGTAGAAGAAAATTTGTTTATTAAATGAGTGATTGTTAACACACCATGTGTGCACATATAAAAGATTGT
Source organism: Nicotiana undulata (assembly GCA_005239495.1). NCBI lineage: Eukaryota > Viridiplantae > Streptophyta > Magnoliopsida > Solanales > Solanaceae > Nicotiana > Nicotiana undulata. The sequence continues at coordinate 101,369 of ML276091.1, forward strand.
GCAAATCAAATTAGGAAATAGTGAAACAGAACCATAATGAGTAACTAGAACTTGATGAGAATTTGGAAGATTGACCATTTTAGGCTTGATAAGAGGTTTAAGAATAGAGAAAAACTCTTTGTTATAAGTCATGTGTTCAGAAGCACCACTAACTAATATCCAGGCTACTGATATGAATGAAATGTGCATGTGATTTAAAGGAAGTTGGTATACCAGCACAGGCATTGGAAAGAGAATCAGAAGTGCTTCCTTCTTGTTGTCCCAACTTCACCTGCTGCAAAAGTTGTAGAAATTGGGCTACATTTTCTGGGGTAAGTGACTGAACATCTGAACCATTTGCTGAAGCATTACCTCCTGCTCCCCATTTTCATTTGCAACAATAGCTTGCATTGTTCCCTGAAACTTTCTCTGCTTTGTGAATTTGAAATCTATTGGGAATCCATGAAGCCTATAGCAGCTTTCAATCCCATGACCTGGCTTCTTACAGGAAGCACAAATAGCAGAGTTTTTCTTCATAGTTGTACCTTGCTTCTATTCCTTATAGTTATTATATTTCTTGCCTCCTGACTGATTTCCCACCATAAAGGATGTCGACTCGCTTGGATAAGCTAGGAAAGCATGGATTTCCCTATGCTTTCATCCTGGATGACTAAAGAATAAGCTTGTCCAATAGCAGGCAAAGGAGAAGACAACAGTATATTGCTTTTAACACCTATGAAACCTTATTCAAACCCATTAAAAGTTGTAATGACCTTTCAGAGTTTTTCTTCATAGTTGTACCCTGCTTCTATTCCTTATAGTTATTATATTTCTTGCCTCCTGACTGATTTCCCACCATAAAGGATGCTGACTCGCTTGGATAAGCTAGGGAAGCATGGATTTCCCTATGCTTTCATCATGGATGACTAAAGAATAAGCTTGTCCAATAGCAGGCAAAGGAGAAGACAACAGTATATTGCTTTTAACACCTATGAAACCTTATTCAAACCCATTAAAAATTGTAATGACCTTTCAGAGTTTTTCTTCATAGTTGTACCCTGCTTCTATTCCTTATAGTTATTATATTTCTTGCCTCCTGACTGATTTCCCACCATAAAGGATGCTGACTCGCTTGGATAAGCTAGGGAAGCATGGATTTCCCTATGCTTTCATCATGGATGACTAAAGAATAAGCTTGTCCAATAGCAGGCAAA
>ML276093.1:0-71187 GCA_005239495.1 Nicotiana undulata
TCGCACCTGCGGGGTTGGGAGCCGCACCAGCGGTCCCGCTCCTGCGGAAATCTGGTCGCCCCTATGGAAAGGGTCGCACCTGCGATGGCCTGGACCGCACCTGCGGTCTCGCGCCTGCGTCCTGAGTCTCGCGCCTGCGGACTTTGGGCAAGGGTATGGGGTTCGCACCTGCGAGGCTGGGACCGCAGGGGCGGTCCTGCACCTGCGGCTGGGCAACCGCACCTGCGGTCACACCAGCTGCTGTGCACCAGCAGTGGTTTTTGGCCTCGCACGGGGTCCGAGAGGCACCTGGGCCCACCCGAGCCTCCGTCTAAAAATACCAACAAGTCCCAAATCATTAAACGGACTTGCTCGAGCTCACGGAACACTCAATACGATGCTTAAACTCAAAATCACCCTCCAAAACCCCCGAATTCAAAACTTAAGAACTTTGAAATTCTAGAATTCACTTTAACGCGCCGAACCGGCCTAAACCACTCATAATGACTTCAAATTTTGCATATAAGTTATAAACGACACAACGAAACTATTCCCAGTCTCGGAAATTCATTCGGACCTCGGGAAGATAAAATCACTTCTCAAGCCACATTTCAAATTCTTTAGAAACATCACAAGTTCATTAACTCCATTTTCCTCACTTGGACCCGAAACCAATCAAATCAAAACCGTTTTACACCAAAACTCACAGATAGGACAAACGACATATAATAAACATGTTCCGGGCTTCGGAACCATAACACGGGCCCGGTAACAAGGTTTTCACATAATTATTCACTTTCACATTCCTTTAATATTTTCAGAAAACAAATTTCTTTTAAAATTCATTTCTTGGGATTGGGGCCTCGGAATTCGATTCAGAGCATACGCCCAAGTCCCATATTTTCCTACAGACCCTCCGGGACCGTCACATCACGGGTCCGGATCCGTTTACCAAAAATGTTGACCAAAGTCAACTTTATTCAATTATTCAATTCAAAAATCCCATTTTTATCAAATTTTTACATGGAAGTTTCCCGGCTACCTGCCCGGGATGCGCACGCATATCGAGGTGAGATTAACGGAGGCTTTCGAGGCCTTGAAACACATATTTAACTGGAATTACTCAGGATGATCTTTTGGGTCATCACACTTCTGCAGTTTCTTATGGGTCTCAATGACTCATACTCACAAGTTAGGAGTCTGATTATGATGATGTCCCTGGTAACTAACATTAAGAAAGCCTACTCTTTGCTTATTGATCTTGAGAGTTATAGAAACCTAAATTTTTTTTGACACAGGTGGTTCGGGTTGCAGAAGATGCTAAGGGTATTGCAATGTATAGTAACAGAGGTCTAGTAGTTTCAAGGGGGAATCTCTGGCCACAGAAAAGGCTAGTTCAATGTGAGTACTGTCATTGCAAAGGCATACAAAGGAGAATTGCTACAAATTCTATCCCTCAGATTTCAAGGCTAAGAAGAAGGGTCAGTCCTGGATTGTATGAAAACTATGCAAGTCCAATAGTAGGTCATATCCAAGTGACACCTGCAAGTTCACCAACAACAACCCTCAGATGCTCTATGGAAAGCAGAACCAACAGAATCTTCAAATACCTCAGCAACCAGCTCAACAACTTGTGCCTTATTTCACGTAGGAGTCATACCTGCAATCTCAACAAATGCCTCAAAAACCTACTCAACAACCTGCTACTTTCTTCACACAGGAACAATATCAGCATATTGTTCAATTGCTCAATAAAGGCATAAATGAGGGACGTTCTTGCAAAACTGCAACAGCGGGTACTCTGATTTCCTTGGTATCTCAGTATGTTAAGCATAAATAGATAATAGACACTGGAGCCTCCAACCACATGACATCCACCCTCCAATTATGAAAACCTTGTAAGCTAGTTCTAGAATATGAAAGAAGCAAAGTGCACTTACCTACAGGAGATGTAGCACTAGTAACACATACATGGAAATCATATGTACAATCAGAATATTAATGATATTTTGTATATACCTGATTTAGAATATAATCTTCTAACAATATCTAAGCTTACCAAGGAATTACAGTGTTTAGTGGCATTCTTCCCTAACTTCTGTATATTTCAGGATCTCTATAGTGGTCGGGTAAAGGAGATTGGTAAGGAGGAACTGAGACTCTACATTCTGAAAGGGCGTTCACCACCACAAAGCTCATCACTTACTCAAGCTAAGTAAGCAAATAATGTAGTTAAGGCAGTAAATAAGAGTTGTTTTACAACTAGTAGTAGTACTAGTGCTTCTGATTTTTGTTCACTATGGCATAAGATATTAAGTCATGCCGATGTAATTAGAAAACATGAATCTCTTAGTCAGCTGAGATCTTGTGACCAGTCCTATTGTATTGTGTGCCCCTTGGCCAAACAAATAAAGCTTGCTTTTTAATTGAGTTCTACTATGTCACATGCTGCATTTGAACTAGTATATTTTGATGTTTGGGGACCTATAAGGTACCAACACATGATTTTAAAATATTTTTTGTTACAATTGTAGATGATTTAACTAGATATACTTAAATCTGTCTGATTGTCTCTAAGTCAGACACCATAGTCTGAATAAGGTGAAGAATGTGTTCTCTAGTTCAGTTAAAACTCTTAGAACATATAATGGAGGTTAGTAATTTAGCCATGAGTTCAAGGCTCTCATGTGTCATTTTGGCATTGATCACCAAAGCACACGTGTCTACACTCCACAACAGAATGGGGTTGCTGAGAGAAGACACATGACTATTCTGAATATGGCTAGGTCACTCAGATTTCTGGATACTCTAAAGATTCTGGGTAGAGTATGTCTCTACTTCCGTCTACCTGATCAAAAGACTGCCCTCCAGAGTCACTACTGACACGTCTCTATTTGAATGATGTACTTTCGTTCTCCCTCACTATCTCACCTTAAGGTCTTTGGTTGTTTGTGTTATGTTGCTACTCATAAGGTAGTAGACAAGTTTTCATATAGAGTTGTACCTACTATGTTCATGGTGTATTCGACTACATAAAAAGGAACAAGTTGTATGATTCATTCTCACACTTTTCTTGTAAGCAGACATGTAGTGTTTCGGGAGGATCTATTTCCTTTCAAGCACATGAAAGCAGCAGGTACTCCCATCTTTGCAGTCTTGGATCTTATGACTCCCGAGGGAGTACACTATAGGGATAAGAACAGACATGTCCCGGGTCCCTCTACTTGTTTACTTGAGACACCTGCTATATCTCCTCACTACATGGAGGCCCATGCACACTCTACTGATGAATTTGAGGTAGAAGTTTAGCAGGTTGCCTCTGAACAAGCTACTCCATCTGCAGCTTCTCCTCTGGAGCCTAGAAGATCCTCTAGGACAAGCAAACTGCCTTTATGATTATAGGACTATGTGACCAAAGTCTCAAAGCAGTACTGCTCATATTCCATATCCTCTTGTGTTACTTATGCAAAGCTCAAGCCAGTTTATCTACAGGCTCTCTCATATATGAAAACTTGTCTTCAAAGAAGCTTCTATATATCCAAAATGGATACAAGCCATGTAACTTGAAATAGTTGCTTTAGAATACAATAATACATGGAGTATTGTTGACCTATCACCTGTAAAAGTTCTAATTGGTTGCAATTAAATTTTCAAAATTAAGTATAAAACCTCAGGGGAAGTGGTGACATAGACTACACATAGACTTTTTACCAATAGCCAAGATGGTGACAGTCCAGACTGCAGGTTCTTTAGCTGCAGCTAAGCAATGGAAAATCTATCAAATGGATGTCCATAATGCTTTTATTAATAGAGACTTACTAGAGGAGGTGTATATTGATCGGCACCCACCTATACCGCTAAAGAGTAGCAAGGAAGGGGTCGAAGCAGCTTTTGACCAAACGGGTCAGGATCAAGATTCAGAGGGAGTTAATAAAGATGGGAGTTGAATTTCTACTTAACCTAATATTGTATCAAGTTCTTAATTGCACTTCTCATCATAAAGGATTTTGTATTTTTACTAAAGTACTTCTAACAATGACTATTATCTAGCTAACTATTTATCTTTTTGTGGATTTTTCTCAAGTAATTAACGGCACTAAGGATATGACTTACTCCTAGGCGAGAGACTAATGGAGTCTAAAATCGAGGATAACTTTGTGAATTGTGGGCGAATGACATAACCTCATACTAAGTTGCTCACCCAATACTTCTCACTAATTTGGGTGACTTTGCCCGAATTGGCTTTCTCAAGCACAATTGGGTGTTTTAATAAATCCAATAAAATGGCTCAAGTCCGGTGTAACTATCTCTAATATACACCCTTTTATTAGGGCTATAATCTCTTGAGTTCACCCCAATACCTTGTTAGCCTAATTACCTAGACTTGGGTCATCTCTCTCAAGAATAACCGCATGAAATAGTGTTTGTAACCAATAAATATGAGAATTAAGCATAAATTAGACTAAAAATCAAACACCCAATCACAAATTTATCCTAAAAAAGAAAGACCCATTAGTTATCCACACTAGGGTTGGGTCACAACCCTAGCTTAAGGGTCTAGCTACTCATATTTGAAGAAGAAACTAAGTTAGATGATGAAATTGAACTCATAAATGTATATTACAAGAAGGAAATCTAAGAAATATTGTAAGAACTAAGCTAAAATTGCTCAAAATAGAATAAAACTACTGTTCATGTGCTCACTTTAACTGCTGATGCCCTAAAAATGAGAAAAAGATGTAATTATACTAGGTTGAAAATACTGGACAAAATTGCCCTTATGGACATTTCGGTCCCAACGTAATTCTGAGCGCTGTAGAGGATTGGCTTCTGCTGCAGCGGAATAATGACCGCTGAAGCTTTCTTGGACTTTGAACATTCTCTGAATCTCCATTCCGCTCCCAACGGAATTCTGTAGCACCGCAACGGTCCATGAAACGCGACAGCGGAATAATGGCGCTGACCGCGTTAATGTGAAAGCTCAAATTTGCTGACTCTCTGAAGTTTTCATAACGCGTCCAGCGTGATTTTGAATGCTGCAGCGTTGGAAAAACCGCTGCAGCAAAATAGCAGCGCGGTCAGCGGTGGAAACTACCTCTAAAACATGTTCTCTGAAGTTTGGCAACGGGGCAACGGTTGGAAATTCGCTGCAACGAAGTGACAACCGCTGCAGCGGAATTTCGACGTGGACAACACTTCTGCTGGGTACTGGGAAAATGCAAGTTTCTGCTCCTTTTTGAGTCCTTTCAAGTCAATATTTACAATTCAACTCAATTCCTGCAATTTGAACAACTTGCATCAATTTGTGGGAGTATTGTAGTCAAATTCGCCTCAAAACCTAAGGAAACGGGAGTAAATAATAAGCACAAATCACTAGTTATTAACTCCCCCAAACTTAAGTCTTTGCTTGTCCTCAAGCAAACAAAATAACTCCCACCTCTATAATCAAAAGAAAAAGTATTTCAGCCTTTTAGATGTGATTTCATCAAGCTTCAATTGGGACTAACAATTACCCTCAACACAAATGTATTATTGACAACATTATGCAATGATTTTCTTAGCTCACTAGATCTAATGTGACACCAAAGCTTTAAGAGTTGACTTAAGTAGCCAAAGAGCTTCTCCCTTTCACCTAAATCACTATGGATCCCAGACTCTTTCTCCTCTACTCTCCATAGGCTCATCTCACCATAAAGAATGAACTCTCAGAAATGGGTTTATCATAGGGTGCTCTCTTCACTCTCAAAAGAATGCCTCAAGTCCGGCCTTAAGTACCATAGGCTTTCCCCTCGTGTAAATCACCAGTAATGTAAGCTCATTCAACTTGAGATCCTATAGGGCTTTGTCAGGATGTAATGGAGGTTTTTTGGATCAAGTTTGGTCATGATGAACTACGATAGAACATCCCTCCTTAAGCACTCCAATTTGTCACATTTCAGTTCAAGTTTTTCTTGACTCTTTGAGTCACACACTTCTCATTGGGAACTTAGAGAGACTCATTGTCGCTCTTTCTTTTATTTGGAGATCACTTTTCTCCCTTTTTCTTTCATTTTCATCATTTCAAACCCTTTTTCAACTTTGCTTTTCCTTTCAACCCTTTTGCTTTTTCTTTTTGGCTCATTTTGCTTTTGAACCTTTTCTTTGGACTTTTCCTTTATTACAATGCCTTTCATCACTATGCATTTCCTCGTCTCTTCCCCAAACTTACAATTTTGACTATTAATCATCATGAGTGCTCAAGGAACGAATGGGTGCCAAGAGAGGGTCATTAGAGAACAGATAAAGGTTCATAATGTGGTTTTTAGACAAATAGGATCAGGCTCAAAAGGGGTTGACTAGGGGTCTTGTCAAGGTAGGCTATGGAAGTCTTTTAATTTCAGTACAGAATCAAGGAAGGCCTATGATCATTTCACAAGTCGAGCTAACTTAAGATTTCGCCTAGAAGAACTCTTGGGGCAAGTTCTACACTTTTAGGCATGGCATCGGGTTATGCAATTCAAAACTCACCTCTCAAACCTCAGGATCGTTAAAGAGAATCGAGTCGAGGGCCCACAACAACCTCAGTTCAGATTAAAAACTCACATATGGCTATATACACCACCTGATGACAGTTTCAGTCAATTCAAGACTCTAAAGGTCACCATTAGACTAGACTCATTTGTAATTTGTCTTTAACCATGAGGTCAAAGGTAAGTCTGTTGGTACCAAGTTAAGATTTATTTGAAACACATTTATTAACTATTACCAAAACAAAAGAAAACAAAAACCAAGAGAAAAATGCAAAACTGACTCAATCCATTAAGAAGGTCTTCACACCGTCCGTCGTAGGGAAGAGACACCCGGTTCGCACAATTTTCACCCCTGGAAAGAACCCGTGACCTTAAGAAACCAGGGGCTTATTGACAGCGCAAAAAGTAAAGAAGAAGTTATAAATCCTTTTAAAAAAAGCTATTAAACGAAATAAGAAGTTAAACTACAAAAAGGAAAAACTAAAGAAGTTATAAAGTAGAAAATACAAAAAGAGAAATAATTATTTACAATAGGGGATTAGGATGAATATACATAAAGGGGGGGGGGTGAATATATACATAAGAAGGGAACCTGAATATATACATACCAAAAGTAAAAGGTACGGAAATGTAAATAAGGAAAAGAAAAATAGTATCATTAGTTATTACAGTCCAAAAATGTAGAGATGTCTGAATCACCAAATATCAAGCAGAGGACACCCCCTCCAATAAGAGATAACATTGTCCTCAATGCTAAAAACCAAAAATATAGAAAAGGGAAAACGGTGAGAGAGAGTAAAAGAAAACTCCCTAGGATGCCTCTATCTGCATGGGGGAAGGATCAGTTGTAGAAGAAGAAGGCATAGTGCCAGTGGTTGGAGCCAGGTCTTGAGGCTGTGAGGAGGCCTCGCCCACTGGATCCTCGAGCTGGATCTCCATATCATCAGTCCGGGGGATGGCTCTCCTACGAACTTGGGCTGCTGGAAGCTCTGTCTCCTCCACCTATGTTGCCTGGTCAGTGGGCACCGGCTCTCCTATCAACAGATCAAGGGATATGTCCCCTGCCGCTGCAAGCTTTGCCACCTCTTTCTTCAAGTCAGCATGAGTTTCCTACATTTTCACCTGAACCTTCCTCATTTCATCCTGAGACTTCTTCATCTTCTTCACATATTTTCCCCAATAGTGAATCTCCTTCGCTTGCTTATCCAGTGTCTCCAAGATCTTCTTCTGGTTATCCACCAAGCTCTTCAATGTGTCCTCCAGAGTAGGAATTAGTGCAATAGGTGCCGGAGCTGACTGAGCTGCAACAGTGGTAGAAAGTTCACTGAGCTTAGAGGAAGCTACCTGCAGCCAGTTGGTAATACCAACTAAATTCTGAAACACCCTCAAGGCCGTATGAGGGTAAGTGGAAGATGATGGAACTGGGACTGGGATGGATATGGCCGGACTCGACGAAGACTCTGGGGCAGCAGCAACAGTGGGCCCCTCAGAAGCAATGGAGCCCTCGGCAACATCGGAGGGCTAGGTAGCAGTAGAAGTACCAGGGGATATAGATGTAGTGGCTTTGCCTTTCGCCTTAGGGTTGTCATGACCTCAAATCCTAAGTCGGCTGCTAGCATAACATTCACGTATTAACATAAAACTTCCATAAATTTCAAAACGGTTCCGACATATCATAAAGTTATTTAGATTTCACAATTTTTAAATCAATAAAGATGAGTAAAGTAGTCTAGGTACTGCCCCAAAACCTGGAGTCAACCCGTCATGAGCATCTATGATTAATACAAGATAAACTCTACTTTCGTTCTACATCCAGTCTAGGAACAAGAAGCAAATACAAGAATAAGAAAGGGAAAAGGGAAAGCTGTGGACGCCGAACAGCCACTTCAGAATCCCAACTCCGGCTCCAAGAGACAAGGAAGGAAACTAGCGCTCGGAACCAACACTTGTATCTGCACACAGAGGTCCAGGGAGTAATGTGAGTACACCAACTCAGTAGTAATGAAAGTAAATAGTGTCTAAGGCTATGAAACAAGTAAAAGCAGTCATAAAGGCACAGTAACTGAAGCCTTGCTTCCAGGAAACACAAATAAAGTAATTTGTAGCATTTACAATTTTCGTTCAGTAAAATATCCTTGAAAATATACCTTTTCCACGGTTACCATAGAAGTCAAAATAGATTAGAGTGAGTAAAAGAGTAAAAATTCATAAACAGTTTCTTTCAAATAAAAACAGGTGTCATAAACTGCCTCTCGGGCGTATAACCACTCACCATTAATCACTCAGCATGCCTCACAATCTCTCATCACTCAACACTCATCACTCGACACTCGCACTCAGTAGGTATCTGTGCTCACTGGGGGTTTACAGACTCCGAAGGGGCTCCTACAACCCAAGCGCTAATATCAAGCCATCTCGTGGAATAATCACTCAGGATCTTGGCCTCTCGCATATCATAACAAAGTACATGCTGCGACATACAACCCAATCCCATAATATCCTCACAACCTTGGACCTCGGCCTCACTTAGTCAGAAACTCTCAAAATGCCACTCGGGCTGTCAACAAACGGGGTACTCGACCCAAAATAGTATTTTATGTCACAAAAATAATGTAAACAAATCTGAGTTTCAAAAAATATTAACATGATATGACTGAGGATAAATCATGAATCATACAGTGAGGAATATCAGAAATATCCCACAAGGGGTCTAAACAGGTCGGCACAAGGCCCCAAACATGGCGTTCAACCCAATTATAGAAATAGTGTAAAAACACAATTTATCATATGATTTAAAAGCAATTACGCAACTCAATGGTTGCCACGGGAAGGACCATGTCCCAATCCCCTATCAGTGCATTCCACACACTCATATTCCAGCATGTGCGTCATAGCACAATAGTGCAAAAATACTAAATCCGGGGTTTCATACCCTCAGGACAAGATTTACAGTCATTACTTACCTCAAACCGGCCCGAAACTACTCCGTGATGCTCTTGCCTCTCGAATCGACTCCCAATTACTCCAAATTTACCAAAAACAGATTAATAACGTTAAAATATGCTAGGGAGACAAAACCCATTCGAAAACTATCAAAATTAGGCAAAAATCCCGAAATTGGCCAAACCCGACCCCCGGGCCTACATCTCGGAATTCGATAAAAAACACAAAATCGGAATCCTTATTCCCCCACGAGTCTATACATATCAAGAACATCAAAATTGGACCACAATTGCCCCTTCAATTCCTCAATAAAAGTCTCTAATTTCCCATGCCCTAACTTCCCCAATTTTGGGTTTAAATCCCACTAATTTCAGGTTTAATTACTTAGAAATCAACATAGAATCGAGTTTTGAAGTAAAAAATCTTACCTCCAAGTATTTCCCTTCGATTCCCTCTTCAATCCCTCTCAAAAGTTTCATAAATCGCCCATTAATGGTGAAAATAGACTGAAATTCGCGAAGGAGGGGTTTAAATACTTCTGCACAAAACACTCTATGCGAACGCGGCATATCCCTCGCGTTCGCGTAGACTAATCATGCCAGCTCCCAAAAATATTCATCGCGAATGCGAAGCTTTAACCATTGGAACCCTCGCGAACGCGGTCCCACATACGCGAACGCATAGAAGAAAAGGGGCCTGGGGTCCCCAGCTACTGCTACACTACGCGAACGCATCCCTATGCCCGCATAAGCACACCCTCCCAGACCCTTCGCGTTTGCATCCCCTTATCGCGAACGCATAGCACAAAAAATGCCCCAACACCCAAATCACTCTACGCGAACGCGACACCCCTTCCGCGAACGCGTAGAGTGTTTTTCTGCACCAAACACACTAGAAAACAACCATCTCCAAACTCCATAAATCGATCTGTTAACCACCCGAAACTCACCCGAGGCCCTCGGGACCTCAACCAAACATGTAAACGCATCCCATAACCTTATTCAAACTTAGTAGAGCCTTCTAAACCCCCAAAACAACGCCAAAACACCAAAATCACATCAGATTCAAGCCTATGAACTTTGAGATTTGTCAATTTCGCCAATTCAAGCCAAATTCTACTACGGACCTCAAAATCACATTCCGATCACACTCTTAAGTCCTAAATCACCTAACGAAGCTATCCGAGCTATAAAATCCACATCCCGAGGTCGTTTACCAATAAATCAACTCCTAGGTGACCTTTCCAACTATTAAGCCAATTCAAGAGACTAAGTGTCTCAATTCTTACCACGACAACTCCGAACCCGAACCAACCGAACCAACATAACATAAATATGTTAAATAACACATGAAGAAGCTGAAAAAGTGGAAACGGGAAAATCTCACGGAACGACCAGCCAGGTCATTACATTCTCCCACTCTTAAACAAACATTCATCCTCGAACGGGTCTAGAAACATACCTGAAGTCTCAAATAGGTGAGTATATTTTCTCCTCATCTTTCGCTCGGTCTCCTTGGTGGCCTCCTCCACCAGCTGCCCTCTTCACTGGACCTTCGCTGAAGCTGTATCCTTAGATCTCAACCTTTTGACCGGTCGACCCAAAATATCCACTAGCTCTACCTCATAGGACATATCACCCTCAAGATGAACTGTGTTGAAGTCTAAGACATGAGACGGGTCACCAACATACTTCCGGAGCATGGAAACATGAAATACCGGATGAACACTCGATAAGCTGGGTGGCAAAGCAAGTCTATAAGCCACCTCTCCAACCCTCTGCAGCACCTCAAAAGGTCCGATGAACTGGGGACTTAACTTGCCCCTCTTCTCGAACCGCATAACACCCTTCATGGGTGACACCTTCAGCAGTACCTTCTCTCCGACCATATAAGACACATCCCGGACCTTCCGGTCCGCGTAACGCTTCTGCCTAGACTGGTTCGTGCGAAGCCACTCTTGAATCAACTTCACCTTATCCAACGCATCCTGTACCAAATTTGTGCCCAAACGCTTAGCCTCCCCTGGCTCAAACCACCCAACCGGAGATACACCTCCTACCATATAAAGCCTCATATGGAGCCATCTGGATACTCGACTGATAACTATTATTATATGCAAACTCCGAGAGTGGAAGAAACTGGTCCTATGAACCCCCGAAATCAATGACACAAGCACGCAACATGTCCTCCAGAATATGAATGGTACGCTCTGACTACCCGTCAGTCTGAGGATGAAATGTTGTGCTCAACTCGACCTGGGTACCCAACTCTCTCTGCACGGCCCTCCAGAACTTCGACGTGAACTGAGTACCCTTGTCAGAAATGATAGAAACTGGGACACCATGAAATGGGACAATCTCCCAAATATAAATCTCATCTAACCTCTCCGAAGAATAGGTAGTACCAACAGGAATGAACTGCGCGGACTTGGTATGCCGATCCACAATAACCTATATAGCATCAAACCTCATTGAAGTCCGTGGAAGCCCAACCACAAGTCCATGGCGATCCGCTCCCACTTCCACTCTGGAATATCCAACCTATGATGCAATCCACCTGGTCTCTGGTTCTCATACTTGGCCTGCTGACAGTTGAGACACAGAGCTACAAACTCAACAATATCCTTATTCATCCGCCTCCACCAATAATGTTGCCTCAGATCCTGGTACATCTCCGCGGCACCCGGATGGTTGGAATACCGCGAGCTATGGGCCTATGCTAGAATCAACTCTCGAATCCCATCCACATTGGGCACACAAATACGACCCTGCATCCTCATAACCCCATCATCACCAATCACTACATCCCTGGAATCACCTCGTCGGACCCTGTCCTGAAGAACGAGCAAGTGTGGGTCATCATACTGGCGCTCTCTGATCTAGTCATAAAGAGAAGACTTGGAAGCTATACTTGCCAACACCCGGTGAGGCTCTGATAAGTCCAATCTCACAAACTGACCTGCTAGGGCCTGAACATCAAGTGCTAATGGTCTCTTTGCTACTGGGAGATATTCTAGAGATCCCAAACTATCTACTCTGCAACTCAAGACATCGGCCACTACATTAGCCTTCCCCGAATGGCATAGAATAGTGATATCATAGTCCTTAAGAAGCTCCAACCATCTCCTCTGACGCAAATTTAGATCCTTCTGCTTAAACAGATGATGTAGACTACAATGATCAATGAAAACCTCATAATGCACCCCATACAAATAATGACGCCAAATCTTCAAGGCGTGAACAATGGATGCAAGCTCGAGATCATGTATGGGATAATTCTTCTCATGAGTCTTCAATTGGCGCGAGGCGTAGGCAATCACCCTACCCTCTGCATCAAAACACAACCAATGCCTATCCTCGAGGCATCACAATATAGTGTATAAGAACCTGAAGCTGATGGCAATACTAACACTGGAGCTGAGGTCAATGCAGTCTTGAGCTTTTGAAATCTCTCCTCACACTTGTCAGATCACCTGAACGGAGCACCCTTCTGGGTAAATTTGGTCAAGGGCAAAGCAATAGAAGAGGATCCCTCCACTAAGAGACGGTAATACCCCGCCAAACCGAGGAAACTCCTAATATCTGTAGCTGAGGATGGTCTGGGCCAACTCTGTACCGCCTCTATATTCTTCGGATCAACTTGAATACCCTCACTAGACACCACGTTCCCCAAGAAAGATACCAAGCCAAGCCAAAACTCGCAAATACTGAGCATACTACGAGAATATACTAGGATGTCATCAATGAACACAATAACAAAGGAATCCAGATATGGATGAAACACGTTGTTCATCAAATGCATGAACTTTGTTGGGGCATTGGTTAGCCCAAAATACATCACCATAAACTCATAATGACCATAACGAGTCCTGAAAGTTGTCTTGGGAATATCAACATCCCGAATCTTGAACTGATGATACCCGGATCTCAAGTCAATCTTAGAGAACACTCTGGCTCCATGAAGCTGGTGAAACAAATCATCAATACGAGGCAAAGGATACTTATTCTTGACTGCAACCTTGTTCAGATGCCTGTAATCAATACACATATACATAGAACCATCCTTCTTCTTTACAAACAACACCGGTGCACCCCAAGGTGACACACTAGGCCGAATGAACCCCTTATCTAGGAGTTCCTGAAGCTGCTCTTTCAATTCCTTCAACTCTGCTGGTGCCATACGATAAAGGGGGATAGAAATAGGTTGAGTGCCTGGCACCAGATCAATACCAAAATCAATATCCCTATCAGGTGGCATGCCTGGCAGGTCAATATGGAACACGTCCGAAAACTCACGGACCACAGAAACAGAATCAATAGTGGGATCCTCACCACTGACATCCCTCACAAAAGCCAAATACAATAAACATCCCTTTTCCACCATACACTGGGCCTTTAGGTAAGAAATCACCCTACTAGGCACGTACTTATGGGAATATCTCTACTAAACTCTCGGAACTCCTGGCATAGCCAAGGTCACGGTATTAGCGTGACAAACAAGAACATCATGTGTTGAATCAAGTCACTTCATGGTTTTAAAGATTGACACATGACAACCCAGTTTAACCAGGTCCATTAGGGAAAACATAGTCAAACAGACCCATTGGCACGAGAAGCGTCCATGCACAGGAGATAAACATTATCTGTGAACTAAAAGGTTATCTCCTAAGCGAAAAGGTTGCAAATTGATAAGAAGATGGAGTTCGATTTTAGGTAGGACAAAATCAAGATCAAGAAAGTTGAGATAAACACAAACTCTTCCACCAAGGAAGAGTTGCATTAGAACTGAACAACAAAATCTCAACTACTGATTCTATAAAATGTTGAAGCATTCCTGCTGAAGAATTTATGCACAAACACAGAAGTGAAACAAGAACTGAAAGCAAAATTATCAAAGCAGTTTTGCAAGCAGAATCCTTGTGCGACATAAAAGCTACTTGAACCAGCTAGAAGAACCAGTTCCATTTGTTGTCTATTGAGTCTAGTTAGTTGTAGTAGCTGATTACATATTGTATCTTTCAGCTTTATCTAGAAACAATTGTAATAGGTACTGTTGACCCATGTCACTCCATAGTTTTGAAGATTGACAAAGGTTGACCAGTTGAACCAGGTCCATCAGAGCACACATCTTGGAACTGAATAGATGGCACATGAACCGCATATGCATAGGAGATATTTGTGATTGTGAAGTATCAATGAACCAAGAGATTGTCTCCTAATGCGAAAAGATGAGAGAATAGAAGTAAGGAAGAAAGTTGAGTTTAATTCGAATTCTTTCTCCCAGGAAGAGTTAAACTAGAATTGATTGACAAATTCAACTACTGACTCTATAAATACTCGAAGTATTTCTGCTGGAGAAAGAGACGCACAAGTACTGAAGTGAATCAAGATCTGAAAGCAAAATTCCCAGAGTTATTTTGCAAGCAGATTTAGTGTGCGACACAAAGGCTACAGTTCAGCTAGAAGAACCAATTTCATCGTTGATGTATTGAGTCTAGTTGATTGTAGTAGGTGTTTCAATATTGTATCTTATCAGCTTTCTTAGAAGCAAATTGTAATAGGTACACATTGTTCAAGTTAGAGTTAACTTGAAGCTTGTAGAAATTAGCTAGAGGCTAGTTGATACAAAGGGATTAGAGTTAGTCCTAGGATTACAAAAGAGTTTATTTTGTAAGTCCGTTTGGCTCAGAGTTTTTAGTGAAGAGTTTGAGCAAATCTTACTGAGGAGTAGGTCTTGGTTTTTTCACCTTTTGATCCAGGTATTTTCCATGTAAAAATCTCTGTGTTTTTACTTTACTGCTTTTATTATTCCACACCAGTAGAAGTTGGAACACAAAGAAGAACCATGTTCTTCTTATAAGACAGCACTCGAAAAATTGAGTACCACACTTTTAACCTATATTCTTGTGTGCTATTGACGTCAAAAATATCAATTAGTATCAGAGCTTGTAAATGGAATAAATCCTTTGACGCCTTGACATGGCTTCAAGAGAATCATAGTAGCAACCAGAGAGGGATTGGTTTTGGGAGTCAATTGCCCAAGTGAGATCCCAAAACCAAGTATCTCACTCTCCTTGAAAATAAAATCTGCACCCACTGTGGTAAGACTTGCCACTACAAAGTGTACTGCAAAAGAGCAGGCTAGTCGAAAAAATGAGAGGTTTGTCAAAAAGAAAAACTGGCTACCAAATTGGGCCATAAAAAAATTTGATTCATCCATTCTCTCATAGAAAAGGACCCAAACTAGTTTGGGTTCTTAAAACTAACCCCTGATTTCCTTTTATAGGTAGAAGTGAGAGGAAGCAGCCAAATCTGGTTTTTGGATATTGGTTGCTCAAAGCACATGACGGGGAACAAGGTATAGTTCCTTTCACTTGAAAACCTCAAAGAAGGAAATGTCTCCTTTGGAAATGGAAAGAAAGGTGAAATTATAGGGGTTGGCAAAGTAGGTAAGGATGACACACGTTCCATCGAACATGTGTACTTGATAGATGGCTTGAAATATAGCCTGATCAGTGTGTCACAATTGTGTGACAGAGGTAACCTGGTTGCTTTCACTTCCACAAAATGTTTTGTGATTAACTTGCTTACTGACAAGATTGTTTGCAGGGAAAAAGAATAAATAATATCTATGTCATAGACTTGTCCACATTGTCTGAAAATGAACTCACTTGCTTAAGTGTTTTGGACAGTTATCCCCTCCTTTGGCACAAACGACTTGGACATGCAAGTCTAAATCAACTTAAAAAATTAGTCTCTAATGCCCCTAGAACCCTACAACAAAATGGGGTTGTGGAAAGAAAGAATAGAACTCTTGAAGACATGGCAATAGCCATGCTTTTTTCTATCAGACTACCACACCACTTCTGGGCAGAAGCAATAAACACTGCTTGCTATATAATCAATAGATGTATGACCAGGCCACTGGTAGAGAAGACTCCCTATTAATTACTCAAAGGAAGAAAGCCCAACATATCCCATCATAGGGATTTCGGATGTAAATGCTATGTGCACAATAATGGCAAAGCATCCTTAGGTAAATTTGATCCTAGAAGTGACGAGGGAGTATTATTGGGATATTCATCACATAGTAAAGCCTATAAAGTGTACAATAAAAGAACTATGTGTGTAGAGGAGAGTGTGCATGTTGTATTTGATGAAACTAACACTCTTTCTGAGAGACAGGAACCAGAAGATAAGGAGCTTGGACTGGTGAAAAGCAGTGAACACAGTGAAGAAGCTATGGGAGATGGAACAGGTGATGGACCAACTCCAACTAACCCAAGCAACATGACAGGGGGAATTCAACATGTGAATCCTGGCC
This sequence comes from Nicotiana undulata, assembly GCA_005239495.1. Classification (NCBI taxonomy): domain Eukaryota; kingdom Viridiplantae; phylum Streptophyta; class Magnoliopsida; order Solanales; family Solanaceae; genus Nicotiana; species Nicotiana undulata. The sequence continues at coordinate 16,755 of ML276093.1, forward strand.
TGATCATGTTCCACAACAACAAAACAACATGGAACTACCCAGAAGTGAACTACTAGTACTCAAACCACACAGATATCATAGTTCTCGCCCTCTTGAGAACATCATAATAGATTTGTCATCCGGAATCAAAACAAGAGCTTCCTTCAAAAATCTGTGTGAGTTTGATGCCTTCCTATCCCTAATTTAACCAAAGAACATTGGTGAAGCCCTACAAGATGCTGATTGGGTAAATGCCATGCAAGAGGAGCTGAATCAATTTGAAAGAAGTCAAGTATGGCACTTGGTACCCAGGCCACTAGACAGATCAGTGATTGGCACGAAGTGGGTCTTCAGGAACAAGCTCGATGAGGATGGAACTGTTACAAGAAATAAGGCAAGACTAGTTGTTCAAGGGTATAGTCAAGAAGAAGGAATTGACTATGATGAGACCTTTGCTCCTGTGGCAAGATTGGAGGCAATCAGATTTCTTATAGCATTTGCTGCACATATGGAATTCATCCTCCATCAGATGGATGTTAAGAGTGCATTTCTCAATGGATATTTGAAGGAAGATGTATTTGTCAAACAACCTCCAAGTTTTGAAAGCAAAGAGTCACCTGATCATGTATATAAACTTGACAAGGCTCTTTATGGTCTCAAACAAGCACCTAGAGCATGGTATGAGCGATTGTCAAAATTCCTGCTGGAACATGGGTACAAACGAGGAAAAATTGACAGTACTTTGTTCCTAAAGAAAAAGGGGAAGGATCTTCTGATTGTGCAAATATATGTTGATGATATCATATTCGAGGCAACTACTGAAAAGCTTAGGAAGGAATTTGCTACACTAATGGGGAATGAATTTGAAATGAGTATGATGGGTGAGATAAACTTCTTCTTAGGCTTACAAATCAAGAAAAACCTACATGGAACAATGATTCATTAACAAAAGTATGTGAAATAACTCCTCAAGAAGTTCAAGATGGAGGATTCAAAGGAAATAGACACCCCCATAGCCACAACTACTAAATTGGATGTGGATGAACCTGGTTCATTCGTTGATTAGAAGGTATACAGAGGAATGATTGAGTCTCTACTATATCTCACTGCCAGCAGACCAGATATTGTGTTCAACGTGGGACTATGTGCTAGGTTTCAGGCAAATCCAAAGGAGTCCCACCTCACTGCAGTGAAGAGAATTTTGAGATATTTGAAAGGCACCACTGATTTGTGCCTTTGGTATCCTAAAGGTAGTAATTTCGACCTTGTAGGATATGCTGATGCTGATTATGCAGGTTTCCTGGTTGACCGTAGAAGTACTTCAGGCATGGCTCACTTCTTGGGCTCTTTCCTTGTGTCTTGGGCCACCAAGAAACAAAATTCAGTAGCTCTGTCTACTACTGAGGTTGAATATGTAGATGCAGCCTCTTGCTGTGGATTAAGCAACAACTCATGGACTTTGGTATATATGTGGGATGCATTCCTATTTTCTGTGATAACACTAGTGCCATTAGTATGACGAAGAACCCAGTTCATCATAAGAGAACTAAGCACATAGATGTTAGACACCACTTCCTTAGGGACAACTATGAAAAGGGAATGATCTCAATTGAATTTTGTGCTACTGATAAGCAAATTGCAGATATCTTCACCAAAGCACTGAGTAGGGAGCATTTTGAGAGAAACAAGCTTGAATTAGGGATAATTAAGATCACCTAATTGGGAAAACAAAAATGAAAAAAAACTTTTGAAAAAAAAATGTTATTCTTGTTGGCTAGAAAATTCTAATTAGGTACTTAACCAGATTAATAATTGCTCAGCATCATGTCTTTAGTGCCATACTCTTTTGCCATATATTAATATGATTCCCTAGACACTAATGATGTTTATCTATCTTTGTAAATTGAGGCAATTTAAAGATTTCTAACAGGATGAACCTGGTTCATCCATGCTGATTCATCTGACTGACGAGGTACGTACTCTTCTCCATATATTAATTCAATTACAGTCATACATCAGCAGGATTCTTTCCATAATTGGTTCAAATTCAAATACTTCGTACTTACCCAAATTGAACCAGTTTCAATAAGTCCAATATTCACTTAAGTAGCCTAGTTTTAGGGGGAAATTAAATAACTAATCAATGTCAGTCCTTCGGCGATTAGACTCCTACTTGAGTAATACTCTGCAGTTGTAATCTCCCTAGACACATCTTATATAAGGGTCATCATTACTCTTTTCATCATAAAGCAAACGTCGAACCAAGTTCAACTCATTCTACAAACCAAAACTGCTTACTTGCTTTTTCTTCCTAACAACACACAATCATGTCTTCACCACCACCTGCTTCTTCCTCTACCTCATCACCTAATCGTGATTATGATGGAGGAAATTCGGAGTCTGAATCAAACTCTCCATCTGTATACAGTTCTCAATCACTAGTAAATTCGTCAACCCCTGAAAATACACCCATTCATGAACCTACTCCTGCCCCCAAGAATCATCGTGTCAAATTTCTTGCCCGAAAAACTGTTGCTTCTGGGACTAGGGCAAAATTATTGGAGGATCTTATTGAAGCGGACAAAGGTTCTAAGACAGATTCGTCTAGTGAATCTTTTAAATCAGCCAACGAGGAAGACGCACCTGGTTCAACCAGCTCTGAGAAAGGTAATCTTGAAATTAATTCTGAAGTTGCTTCTGCTGATAAAAGATTCGTGTTGGTTGGGTCTAGTATTGATGTTGAAGTTCCAAGTAGGCAGAGGGGTGGTAGAAAAGAAAGAATTTCTAAGAGAGAGGGAAAAGAAGTTGAGAGGGGATCTGGGGAGGATGGTACCACGCTGGTTATCTATGGTCCCATTCCTGAAACTGTTGGAGAAAACGTCACAGAGTTAGGGGGAAGTACAGTTGAGGAGGCTGCAGTAGGTCTTGCAAGTTTGAAGAAAGGCACAGATGAACTCGGTTCATCTGGGGAGGAAACATTGGCTGAAAGGCTGAAGAAATTGGGGGAGTCCTATAACCCCAAGAAAAAGAGGACTCAAAAGTCCAAGAAGGAAACTCACCCAGTTCCTTCCAAGAAGAGGAAAGTTTCTGAAGCTGCTGGTGTTTCTGCTCCAAAAGTACGAGCTACTCGTAGCAAAGTGAGAGATGAAGAAGAGAAATTGGAAAAGGCTTTGCAAGAGAGCAAGAAGAAGAGGGCAGCAAAGGGAAAAGCGAAAGTTGGAGAGCATGTTGAGGCTGTTGTTATTGAAGAAGAGACGTTGGACCTGGTCCAACAAGAGGAGCAGCTGGCTCCATATGTGGCTGAGACACCAAAACCCACAAAGGCTAAGACTTCTTCAAAGAAGTCAGCTAAAATGTCTGTCACACCCACAAGATCTGTTAAGAGGACTAGGGCCAAGCCAAAGAAAGTGAAAATTGTTGAGAAAGAGGATGATTATGCTGACTGGAGTGGAGATGAGCAGAAGGAAATAGGAGAGGTGACTGACAGAGTTACCATGTTTGGAAAAAGAACAATTCTGAAGGGTAAGCTGATGAAGGATCTAGATGAGCCTGGAATGCAGTATCTGCTGGGAGCTCTAAAGGTGCAGGGCTGGAAGGACATGGTCCTTCGTATGGAAGGTAGGTTGGTGAGGGCTGAGTTGGTAGAATTCATGGGAAATGCTATTGTCAAGGACGGAAGGGTCACATCAATGGTCAAAGGAATTGAAGTTTCCTTTGATGCTAACGAACTGGTTATTATTCTAAACATACCAGCTGAGGGATATGAGGACTACACAAGGCAAAGATGGCCTTGTCTAGATGGGATGGCCTCAGCAATTAACATCACTTGGTTCTTCAATGATAATGAGAAGGAGATTGAATCCAGGCCGGTCTACAAGAGTGAAATAAAGCCAGAACACAAGCTATTTTTCGAGTTCGTCATAAAGTTCTTACTGCCCAAACAAGAGCGAAGGCACATTGCCGACTATATGGATCTGACCTTGATGGAATGCTTGTACATGGGAAAGCAAATCAATTGGCCATATTTCATCATCCAACTCTTGGACAGAGTTGTGAATGGAACCAAAGCACATGCAATCCCATTTGGATTTATTCTGACAGCAGTGCTAGCTTATTTTGGAGTTCCAGTGAAAAAGGCTGAGATGGCTACTGCCAAAGACTATTTTGGGAAGGAAACTTTGCTGTCGTGTTATTACATTGTCAATGGTCCTGTAGATGAACCTGGTTCATCTAGGAAGCAACCAGTCAACAACAAAGTAAGAACTCTAGTGCAGGAAAGCGAGTTCAAGGATATGGAGATCCTTCGTTTGAAGTCTCGTGTGATTGAGGTTGAAGATGAGCGAGATGCTTCAGGGCTGAATTAGCAAAGGAGAAAGAAAACAACGAGGGTGTTCTTAAGCAGATGCTTTCTCTCCTACAATCCAAGACCACAACCCCCTCTGCACCTTCCCATCCTTAGGCTATCCAGAGCTTCCCCATAACCTTTCAAGTGCCCAGTTTGGGACATGTTTATGTCTTTTTAGACTTGTTTCTATTTTTTTCTATGTTTTTCTCATGGTTGGTTTGTATTTGTTTTACTGGTTGGTGGTTGATAATCGTTACTAATCAATGAATTTTGCTTCTAGTTATTGATTTGTCTCAATTTCTTATTTAGCTTACATTTATTGGCTTCTTGTGTTGATTAATCATGCTTTGCACCTGCAGTTGCCTCAATGTCCATGAGTAATAATTAATAAATCTGGTAAGTGTATCATTTTTCTATCTTTTCGATGATGCCAAAAGAGGGAAGATATGTGTTGAATTTATTTTAAGTGATATTTATAACCTAATGAATCTAGTTTCTCAATGATTAATGCTTAAAATCGTACAAAGTGTTTGAAGTTTATACAGTATTAAGCAGAGTTTGTCATCATCAAAAAGGGGGAATTTGTTGACCCATGTCACTGCGTAGTTTTGAAGATTGACAAAGGTTGACCAGTTGAACCAGGTCCATCAGAGCACACATCTTGGAACTGAATAGCTGGCACATGAACCGCATATGCATAGGATATATTTGTGATTATGAAGTATCAATGAACCAAGAGATTGTTTCCCATGCGAAAAGGTTGCAAATGATGAGAGAATAGAAGTTGCATTCGCCAAGGAAAGTAACAAAGGAAGGAAGTTGAGTTTAATTCGAATTCTTTCTCCGAGGAAGAGTTGAAATAGAATTGATCGACAAATCCAACTACTGACTCTATAAATACTCGAAGTATTTCTGCTGGAGAAAGAGACGCACAAGTACTGAAGTGAATCAAGATCTGAAAGCAAAATTCCCAGAGTTATTTTGCAAGCAGATTTAGTGTGCGATACAAAGGCTACAGTTAAGCTAGAAGAACCAGTTTCATCGTTGATGTATTGAGTCTAGTTGATTGTAGTAGGTGTTTCAATATTGTATCTTATCAGCTTTCTTAGAAGCAAATTGTAATAGGTACACATTGTTCAAGTTAGAGTTAACTTGAAGCTTGTAGAAATTAGCTAGAGGCTAGTTGATACAAAGGGATTAGAGTTAGTCCTAGGATTACAAAAGAGTTTATTTTGTAAGTCCGTTTGGCTCAGAGTTTTTAGTGAAGAGTTTGAGCAAATCCTACTGAGGAGTAGGTCGTGGTTTTTTCACCTTTTGAGCCAAGTGTTTTTCACGTAAAAATCTCTGTGTTTTTACTTTACTGCTTTTATTATTCCGCACCAGTAGAAGTTGGAACACAAAGAAGAACCAGGTACTTCTTATAAGACAGCACTCGAAAACTTGAGTACCACACTTTTAACCTATATTCTTGTGTGATATTGACGTCTAAAACATCAGGTACACACTGTTCAAGTTAGAGTTAACTTGAAGTTTGTCGCAATTAGCTAGAGGCTAGTTTTCCACAAAGGGATTAGAGTTAGTCCTTAGGTTTACAAAAGAGTTTATTTTGTAAATGTTGTTTGGTCATTGACATAGTGAAGAGTTTAGGAAAATCCTACTAGGAAATAGGTCGTGGTTTTTTCACTTTTTAAGCCAGGTGTTTTCCACATAAAAACTGTTGTGTTCTTTAAATTCTGAAATTACTTTTCCACAAACTGTAGAAGTTGGAACACCAAGAAGAAACATGTTCTTCTATAGAGACTGCACTCGAAAATTGGACACCACACAAATCACCCCCCCCCCCCCTGTGTGGTATTGACGTATAAAACATCAATTGGTATCAGAGCAGGTTATCCTTGAAAAGGCTAACACATTGGAAAAAATCAAAATGAGTGCACCACCTGGAAACTGGGAGGGTCAATCAACTGCAAGGCCACCACTCTTTAATGGCCAGTCTTACTCCTGGTGGAAGAACAGGATGAAGGATCACTTGATTGGAGAAGAATATGAACTCTGGGACATAGTCACTCATGGTCCTCTAGCCACCATGAAGAAGACTGCTGAAGAAGTAAATGAACCAAAAACTAGAGCTGACTGCACTGCTGAGGATCTAAAGAAATGGGAGAAAAATGCTAAGGCCAAAAAGTGGTTGGTTTGTGGACTAGGTCCAGACGAGTATAGTAGGATTCAAAGTTGCACCACTGCCAAAGAAATTTGGGATACCTTGCAAGTAGCCCACGAAGGAACACCTCAAGTGAAAAGATCAAGAGGTACTCTACTATACTCTCAGTATGAAAACTTCACTATGAAAGGAGAGACAACCCAAGAGATGTACACAAGGTTCACAACTCTGACAAATGAACTTAAGTCTCTTTGTAGAGTCATTCTTGAAGAGGACATGGTAGAGAGGATCCTGACAAGGGTCTTACCAATTTCCTCGGAAACTAAAATCACTGCTATCAAGGAATCCAAAAATATGGCAACCCTCAGATTGGACGAGCCAAAGAGAAATCTTACTACCTATGAACTTAGAAGGCAGACAATGAAAATGGATGCTCTAAAGAAGGAAAGGATTCTAGCACTGAGAATCACTGAGGGAGCAGATCTGGAGGAGGACGAGATGGCCATGATTACCAAAGAATTCAGAAACTTTCTCATAAGGAAGAAGGGCAACTCAAGAGGTGGAAACTACGACAAAGCTAAAGCTCTAGAAAGGCCAACCAACGAGGGATGCTATAAGCGTGGAAAGACTGACCATCATATTAAGAACCCTTCTCAGTGGGAAGTGGAATGGAAAAAGGAGAGATTTGAAAGAAGTAACAGGAAGAAGGAACTGGTCTAACCCAAGAAAACCACATCAAAAGCTATGGTTGCTGCTTGGGGGGAAAGCTCAGATGAAGAATCATATGATGGTGAGAATGAAGAACAGGCGCTCATGGAAATTGGCGAATCTGATGAGGAATCATATGAAAAACCAGAGGTAAGTCTATCCCATCTCAAAATAAAATAAAATTCCTATCTAAAGAAAAACTCTCTGAGTTGCTACTTGATTTCATGGATGATTCCGAAGAAAAAACCAAAGAGAAAGAACAACTCTCTAAAGAGTGTGCAATGCTAAAAGCAAAAGAGAATTTAAATCCACTTGCACAGGGTAAGTGAATCTGAAAAGAAAAACACTGTTTTGATGAAACAGGTTAATCCACTTGAAACTAAGATTCTAGAGCTAAAATCTGAAAATTTAAAATTAAAGCTAGGAACTAGTAAAAAGATTGTTGATCATTCTCATATCATGTTAGAAGAAAATGTGGGAGAACTATAGGATAAGATTTATACTAAGGATGAACAGATAAGGACACTTAAAGAATAATTTGGTAATGTCAAACATGAAATAGATCGAACATGCAAATGGAATAAATCCTCTGATGCCTTGACATGGCTTCAAGAAAATCATAGTAGCAATCGGAGAGGACTTGGCTTTGGGAGTCAATTGCCCAAGTGGGATCCCAAAAGCAAGTATCTCACCCTCCCTGAGAATAAAATTTTCACCCACTGTGCTAAGACTGGTCATTACAAAATTGAGTGTACTGCAAAAGAGCAGGCAAGTCGAAGAAATGAGAGCTTTGTTAAAAGAAAAAACGAGATACCAAATTGGGCCAGAAAAGGCTTAATTCATCCTGTCTCTCATAGAAAAGGACCCAAACTAGTTTGAGTTCTTAAGACTAACCCCAGATTTCTTTTTGTAGGTTCAAGTGAGAGGAAGCAGCCAAATTTGGTACTTGGATAGTGGCTACTCAAAACACATGACAGGGAACAAGGAACAATTCCTTTCACTTGAAAACCTCAAAGGAGGAAATGTCTCCTTTGGAAATGGAAAGAAAGGTGAAATTATTGGGGTTGGTAAGGTAGGTAAGGATGACACACGTTCCATTGAACATGTGTACTTGATAGATGGCTTGAAATATAGCCTGATCAGTGTGTCACAATTGTGTGACAGAGATAACCTGGTTGCTTTCACTTCCACAAAATGTTTTGTGATTAACCTTCTTACTGACAAGATTATTTTGCAGGGAAAAAGAATGAATAACATCTATGTCATAGAGTTGTCCACACTATCAGAAAATGAACTCACTTTCTTAAGTGTGTTGGACAGTGATCCCCTCCTTTGGCACAAACGACTTGGTCACGCGAGTCTAAATCAACTTAACAAATTAGTCTCTAAGGACTTAGTGGTAGGGCTTCCTAACATTAAGTTAAAGAAAGACAAAGTTTGTGAGGCATGTGCAAGGGGGAAGTAGGTAAGATCCTCATTCAAAAGCAAGAAAATGGTAAGTACCACCAGGACGTTGGAACTGGTTCATATGGACCTATGTGGTTCTATGAGAACTCTGAGCAGAGGTGGTAAGAAATATGTAGAGGTGATAGTTGATGATTACTCAAGGTTCACTTGGACCTTATTTCTGACATCTAAAGATGAAGCATTTGATATGTTCACTTCATTTGTTAGAAAAACTCAAAAATAGTTAGGAAATCAACTCGCATCCATAAGATGGATATGAACATGGTATAAATCACAACTTTTCTGCCCCTAGAACCCCACAACAAAATGGGGTTGTTGAAAGAAGAATAGAACTCTTGAATATATGGCTAGAACCATGCTTCTTTCTAGAAAACTACCGCACGGCTTTTGGACAGAAGCAATAAACACTGCATGCTACATAATAAATAGATGCATGACCAGACCACTGGTAGAGAAAACTCCTTATGAATTACTTAAAGGGAGAAAGCCCAACATATCCCACCTTAGGGCTTTTGGATGCAAATGCTTTTTACACAACAATGGCAAAGATTCCCTAGGTAAATTCGATCCCAGAAGTGATGAGGGAGTATTTTTGGGATATTCATCACATATCAAAGCCTATAAAGTATATAACAAAAGAACTATGTGTGTAGAAGAGAGTGTCCATGTTGTCTTTAATGAAACTAACACTCTTTCTGAGAGACAGGAACCAGAAGATGAAGAGTTTGGACTGGTCAGAAACAGTGAACAAATTGAAGCAAATATGGAAGATGGAACAGGTGATGGACCAGGTACAACTACCCCAAGCAACATGACAGGGGGAACTCAACTGCAAATCACTCTGAACCTTGGCCCTGATCCTGTTCCACAACAACAAGACACCATGGGATCATCTAGAAGTGATCTACCGGTGCTCAAACCAAACAGATATCAAAGCTCTCACCCTCTCAAGAACATCATAACAGAATTGACATCTGGAATCAAAACAAGATCCTCTTTGAAAAATCTGTGTGCGTTTGATGGCTTTGTATCCTTGATTGAACCAAAGAACATTGGTGAAGACTTACAGGACACTGACTGGGTAAATTCCATGCAAAAAGAGCTGAATCAATTTGAAAGAAGTCAAGTATGGCACTTGGTACCCAGACCACTAGACAGATCAGTGATTGGCACAAAGTGGGTCTTCAGGAACAAACTCGATGAGGATGGAACTGTTACAAGAAACAAGGCCAGACTGGTTGTCCAAGGATACAATCAAGAAGAGGGAATTGACTATGATGAGACCTTTGATCCTGTGGCAAGACTGGAGGAAATCAGACTTCTTATAACATTTGCTACTCTCCAACAAATGGATGTAAAAAGTGCTTTCCTCAATGTCTATCTAAAGGAAAAAGTATTTGTCAAACAGCCTCCAGGTTTTGAAAGCAAGGAGTCACCTGACCATGTATACAAACTTGACAAGGCTTTGTACGGACTCAAACAAGCACCAAGAGCATGGTATGAGCAGCTATCAAAATTCCTTCTAGAACATGGATACAAACGAGGTAAAATTGACAGTACCTTGTTCTTAAAGGAAAAAGATAAGGTTCTTCTGGTTGTGCAAATATATGTGGATGATATCATATTTGGGGCAACCGCTGAAAAATTGAGTAAGGAATTTGCTAAACTTATGGGGAGTGAGTTTGAGATGAGTATGATGGGTGAGCTAAACTTATTTTTAGGCTTGAAAATAAAGCAATACTCAAATGGAACAATGATCCATCAATAAAAATATGTGAAAGAATTGCTCAAAAGATTTAAAATGGAAGACTCAAAAGAAATTGACACCCCCATAGCCACAACTACAAAATTAGATGTGGATGAACCTGGTTCATCCGTTGATCAAAAGCTATACAGAGGGATGATTGGGTCTTTATTATATCTCACTGCCAGCAGACCTGATATTGTGTTCAGTGTAGGACTGTGTGCTAGATTTCAGGCAAATCCAAAGGAGTCCCATCTAACTGCAGTGAAGAGAATTCTGAGATATCTGAAGGGCACTACTGATTTATGTCTTTGGTATCCTAAAGGTAGTAATTTCGACCTTGTAGGATATGCTGATGCAGATTATGCAGGTTTCCTGGTTGACAGGAAAAGTACTTCAGGCATGGCTCACTTTTTGGGCTCTTGCCTTGTGTCTTGGGCCACCAAGAAACAAAATTCAGTAGCCTTGTCTACTGCTGAGGCTGAATATGTGGCTGCAGCCTCATGCTGTGCTCAGTTGCTATGGATCAAGCAACAACTCATGGATTTTGGTATAGAGGTGGGATGCATTACTATTTTCTGTGACAACACTAGTGCAATTAGCATGACCAAGAACCTGTTTCATCATAAGAGAACCAATCACATAGATATCAGACACCATTTCCTAAGAGATAACTATGAAAAAGGAATGATCTCAATCGAATTCTGTGCTACTGACAGAAAAATTGCAGATATCTTCACTAAGGCACTAAGTAGGGAGCATTTTGAGAGAAACAGACTAGAATTAGGGATGATTAAGATCACTTAATTGATAAACAAAATGATTTTATTTTGGCTAGAAACACTAAAAATAGGTAACTAACCAGACTAATCATTGCTCAATATCATGACTTTACTGCCATACTCTCTTGCCATGTATTAATATGATTCCCTGGTTGCTAATGATGTTTTTCTATCTTTGTAAATTGAGGCAAATTAAAGACTATAACACGATGAACCTAGTTCATCGCTACTGGTTCATCTTAGTGACAAGGTATGTGCTCATCACCATACACTTATTGAAATAATTATAGTCACACATGAGCAGGACTCTATCTATATTTGGTTCATTTCAAATTTTCAGCACTTATCCCAAAATGAACCCGTTTCAAAGAGTCCCATCAAACCTTAATTAGCTGAGATTTAGGGAGTCATAACCGTATAATCACTGATACTCCTGCAACGATTAGACTCCCACTTGACCAAGAATTACGCCCGTTGTACAATTAATAACCACATCTTTAAAAGGCCATCATTACCTCCTCTCTTCAAATGCATAATCGTCGAACCAAGTTAATCATTCCTCTCATACCAAAGTGATCAACATTCTTCTCTCCCCAAATCTTCATAACAATGTCTTCTACACCACCCCCTGCTTCATCTTCATCAACCACCCCTGACTACGGGGTCGGTCTTGAAGACACTGGTTCTAACTCTCCATCTATACACAGCTCACACTCTCCCACTAGGTCTTCAACCCCTCAAAATCCTCCAGTTCCTGAACCAATCCCTGAACCCACTCCTTCACCCCAATCAGTCCCAGCCGTTACACCTAGCCCCACTCCAGGACCCAGAAAACGTTGAGTAAAAATGTTGGCCAGGAAAACAGTTGCATTTGGTTCTCTTGCCAGAAAATTAAATGAGAAACTTCAAGCAAGCAAGGACCAAGTCTGAATCTTCTAGTGAGACCTTGAAATATGCAAATGAGGATGAAGCACCAGGTTCATCTGACACTAAAAAGGGAAATCTTGAAGTCGGGTCTGCAATTGAAATAGCTAAAAACAGGATTATCTTGATTGGGTCGATAGTGGATGTAGAGGTACCGGATAGGCGAAGAAAAATTGGTAAACTATAAACATTGAGAGAAAGGGAGAAGGGAGTTCAGAAAGGGGATCTGGGAAGGAAGGTGCCACTCTGGCTATTTGTGGCCCCGCTCCTGTGATTGTTGAGGAATGAGTCAAAACTTTAAGGGGAAGCAATTCTGGGGAAGCCGCAACATGTCTGGAAAGTGTACAACAAGCACTAGATGAACCTGGTTCATCTATTAAGTAAATGTTGGTTGAGTTGATGAAAAAGTTGGGGGAGTCCTACAATCCCAAAAAGAAGAGAACTCTGAAATCCAAGAAAGCTACTACCCTTGTTCCAACCAAGACGAGGAAAGCTTTATCTTCTGCTGATGCTCCTTCCCCAAAGAGTCGTGCTACTAGAAGCACTATTAGGCAAGAAGAAGAAGAATTGGAAAAAGCTCTGAGATAGAGCAAGAAGAAGAAGTCTTCTAAGGGAAGGGAAAAGTTGGAGAGCCCGTGGAGGCAGTTCTTGTTGATGACGACGAGATGGACCTGATCCATCATGAGGAGCAACCAGCACAAGTTGAGGTTGAGACACCAAAACCCAAGAAAGCTAAGGCTTCTTCCAAGAAGTAAGTATCTGTGTCTGCCACACCCTCAATAGTTGCAAAGAGTACCGGGTCTGAGTCAAAGAAAATAAAGATTGTCGATGATGGGGAATGGAGTGGAGAAGAAGTGGAAGTGTCTGGTGAGGAGACTGACAAACTCACAATGTTTGGAAAGCATACTATCTTGAAGGGGAAGTTGTTTAGAGACCTTGAGGAATAAGGGATGATTTTCTTTCTATATACCTTAGATGCGCAAGAACTGAAGAATTTACGCACAAACACAGAAGTGAAACAAGAACTGAAAGCAAAATTATCAAAGCAATTTTGCAAGCAGAATCTTTGTGCGACATAAAAGCTACTTGAACTAGCTACAAGAACCAGTTCCATCTGTTGTCTTTTGAGTCTAGTTGGTTGTAGTAGGTGATTACATATTGTATCTTTCAGCTTTATCTAGAAGCAATTGTAATAGGTACACACTGTTCAAGTTAGAGTTAACTTGAAGTTTGTCGCAATTAGCTAGAGGCTAGTTTGTCACAAAGGGATTAGAGTTAGTCCTTAGGTTTACAAAAGAGTTTATTTTGTAAATGTTGTTTGGCTCATTGACATAGTGAAGAGTTTGGGAAAATCCTACTGGGAAGTAGGTCGTGGTTTTTTCACTTTTTGAGCCAGGTGTTTTCCACGTAAAAATTGATGTGTTCTTTAAATTCTGCAATTACTTTTTCGTAAACTGTAGAAGTTGGAACACCAAGAAGAACCAGGTTCTTCTATAGAGACTGTAATCGAAAATTGGACACCACACAAATCATCCCCCCCCCCCCCCCCTTTGNCCCCCTCTTGTGTGGTATTGACGTATAAAACATCATCATGATAGGGAGATAGCCAATCCATGGCCAATATCACATCAAAATCAACCATGATAAGTAACAACAAGTCTACTCGGGTATCCAGACCCCCAATAGATATCACACAAGACCATACACGGTCCACAATAATAGTATCGCCCGACGGAGTCGACACATGAATAGATGTAACTAGAGACTCACGGGGCACATCAAAAAAATGGGAAAAATATGACGAAACATAGGAATACGTAGAACCAGGGTCAAATAGGGCTAGAGCATCTCGGTGAAAGACTGAGATAATACATGTGATCACTTCATCGGTGGCCATAGCATCTGGCCTGGCTGGAAGTGCATAACAACAAGCCTGACCTCCACCCGATCGACCTCCCCCTCTAAGGAGGCCTCTAGCTGTCTGACCCCCACCCCTAGCTGCCTGGGCAGGTGGTGAAGTAACTAGAGATGAAGTCGAGGGCTGACCCCTCTACTGAGAAAAACCACCAAGACGACGAGGACACTACCTCCACATATGCCCAAACTCCCCACACTCGAAACAACTCCCTGGAGCTGGAGACGGGGACTGAAGGGAACCCCTGGCACCAGGATAGCCTTTAAATGAGCCATGCACATAGGAACCCCGAACTGATGATGCTCTGGAGGAACTCTGAGCTGGAAGGGAACTGAATGAAGAACGACCTAGATGAGAACTGCGGGGACCCTTACCCGATGATGCGCCACTATAAGCTGGGTGAACTGGCTGAGGAGGCCTAAATGAGCATCCTCTGCTATGCTAAAATTGTCCTCTGGGAGAAGCACCACTGAAACTACCAGATCCCCGAGGCCTCTTGGCCTCCCTCTCCTCCCGCTCTTGACGGCGAACTGACTCAATGTCCCGAGCAATATCAACAACCTGCTCGAAAGTAGCTCTTGATACCCTCTCTCTAGTCATCAAACTACGGAGCTGATAAGTGAGGCCATCCACGAACCTCCTGATCCTCTCCCTCTCAGTAGGGACCAACTCTGAAGCATGATGAGCTAACTCTGAAAATCGCATCTCATATTGCGTCACTGACAACTCACCCTGATGCAGTTGCTCAAACTGTCTACGTTGATCCTCTCTGTGAGACTAGGAAACATACTTCTCCAAGAAGATGGTGGAGAACTGCTGCCAAGTAAGGGTGCTTCACCAACATGCTTACGCCTCTCATAGGACTCCCACCAAGTAAAATCAATCCTTGAGAACTGGAAGGTAGTAAACGAGACCCATATCCCTACAGTGCGAAGAATCCTATAACACTTGTCTAAGAAACCCTAGGCATTCTCGCCATCGGCACCACTGAATGTCGGAGGCTGAAGTATACCAAATCTCTCCAACATAGTTTGCTCGTCATCTAGCATGGCTGTAATCACATAATCCTGGACCTATGCAACCGGCTGGGCTGGAGCTACCCCCGGTGTCTGAAGCCCCTGAATGACCTGCTCAAGTGTCCGGGCAGATGGAGTTTGAGTGCCTCCCCCAGCTTGAGATGTAGCAGTAGTAGTAAAAACAGCGACTGCATGTGCAAGACTGGTGCACACAGTCAGAATCTGAGAAAGAGTCTCCTGTAGACCCGAAATCACCATAGGCACTGCCGGTGCCTGAGCCTTCCTCGCTGGAACATTTGTGGCGGGTACTTGACCTTGAATAGTAGGTGGATCTACGGGTACTGGCCCAGCTACTGCACGGGTTGGTCCTCTACCTCTACCACGGTCTCGATCGCGACCTCGACCTCTCGCTGGTCTAGCTGGTATATCGTCACCCTGATCAGTAGCGCGTGTCCTCACCATCTGTGAGAAAATGAAACAACAGAAGTTTAGATTTCCAGAATCAACAGATTCGCACGACATAATTCAAGAATGTGAAAGTTTCCTAAGGATTCCATAGCCTCTCGAAGATAAGTACAGACGTCTCCGTACCAATCCGCAAGACTCTACTAAACATGCTCATGACCGGTGAGTCCTATGCAACCTAGGTCTGATACTTACTTGTCACGATCCCAAATCCTAAGCCAGTCATTATGGCGCCTATCATGGAACTACGCTAGCCAAACATTCACGTATTAATATAGAACTTCCATAAATTACAAAACGGTTCCGACATATCATAAAGTTCTTTAGATTTCACAATTTTTAAATCAATAAACACGAGTAAAGTAGTCTAGATACTTCCCCAAACCTGGAGTCAACCCGTCATGAGCATCTATGAATAATACAAGATAAACTCTACTTTCGTTCTACATCTATTCTAGGGACAAGAAGCAAATACAAGAATAAGAAAGGGAAAAGGGAAAGTTGTGGATGCCAAACATCTACCTCAGAATCCTAACTCCGGCTCCAAGAGACAAGGAAGGAAACTAGCGCTCAGAACCAACACATGTATCTGCACACAGAGGTGCAAGGAGTAATGTGAGTACGCCAACTCAGTAGTAATGAAAGTAAATACTGTCTAAGGCTATGAAACAAGTAAAAGTAGTCATAAATGCACGGTAACTGAAGCCTTGCTTCCAGGAAACACAGATAAAGTAAATTGTAGCATTTACAATTTTCGTTCAGTAAAATATCCTTGAAAGTATACCTTTGCCACGGTTACCATAGAATTCAAAATAGTTTAGAGTGAGTGAAAGAGTCAAAATTCATAAACAGTTTATTTCAAATAAAAATAGGTGTCATAAACAGTCCCTCGGGCATATAACCACTCAGCATCAATCACTCAGCATGCCTCACAATCACTCAGCATCAATCACTCAACATGCCTCACAATCTCTCGTCACTCGGCACTCGGCACTCGCACTCAGTATGTTCTTGCGCTCACCAGGGGTGTACAGACGCCGGAGGGGCTCCTACAGCCCAAGCGCTAATATCAAGCCATCTCGTGGCATAATCACTCAGGCTCTCGGACTCTCATATATCATAAAAAAATACATGTTGCGGCGTGTAGCCCGATCCCATAATATCCTCACAACCTTGGCCCTCGGCCTCACTCATTTAGAAATTCTCATAATGCCACTGGGGAATTCAACAAACGAGGTACTCGACCCAAAACAGAATTTTATGTCACAAAAATAGTGTAAACAAATCTGAGTTCCAAAAACTATTAACATGATATGACTGAGGGTAAATCATAAATCAATACAGTGAGGAATATCAAAAATAGCCCCGAAGGAGTCTAAACAGGTCGGCACAAGGCCCCAAATATGGCGTTCAGTCCAATTATAGAAATAGTCTAAAAACACAGTTTATCATATGATTTAAAAGAAATTACGCAACTCAATGGTTGCCACGGGAAAGACCAAGTCCCAATCCCTTATCAGTGCACGCCACACACTCGTCATCCAGCATGTGCGTCATAGCAAAATAGTGCTAAAATAAACTACTCCGCGATGCTCTTGCTTGAATCGGCTCCCAATTACTCCAAATATACCAAAATAAGATTAATAACATCAAAATATGCTAGGGAGACAAAACCCATTCGAAAACTATCAAAATTAGGCACAAATCCCGAAATTGGCCAAACTCGACCCCGAGCCTACGTCTCGGAATTCAATAAAAATCACAAAACCGGAATCCTTATTCCCCCACGAGTCTATACATATCAAGAACATCAAAATCGGACCACAACTTCACCTTCAATTCCTCAATAAGTCTCCAATTTCTCATGCTCTAACTTCCCCAATTTTGGGTTTAAATCCCACTAATTTCAAGTTTAATTACTTAGAAATCAACATAGAATCGCGTTATGAAGTCAAAAATATTACCTCCAGGTGTTTCCCTTCTATTTCACCAATCCCTCTCAAAAGCTTCAAAAATCGCCCAACAATGGTGAAAATAGACTGAAGTTCGTGAAGGAGGGGTTTAAATACTTCTGCCAAGAACACTCTATGCGAACGCGGCATATCCCTCGCGTTCGCATAGACTAATCATGCCAGCTCCAAAAAATATTCATCGCGAACGTGTCCTACGTTCGCGAACGCGAAGCTTTAACTACTGGGACCCTCGCAAATGCGGTCCCACATACGCGAACACATAGAAGAAAAGGGGCTTGGGGTCCCCAGCTACTGCTACACTACGCGAACGCATCCCTACGCCCACGTTCGCGAAGCACACCCTCCCAGACCCTTCGCGTTCACATCCCTCTTATTGCGAACGCGTAGAAAACAAAAATCCCCCAACACCCAAATCAGTCTACGCGAATGCGAGACCCCCTCCGCGAACGCGTAGAGTGTTTTTTTGCAGCAAACACACTAGAAAACAACCATCTCCAAACTCCACAAATCGATCTGTTAACCACCCGAAACTCACCCGAGGACCTCGGGACCTCAAACAAACATGACAACGCATACCATAATCTTATTCAAACTTAGTCGAGCCTTTGAAACCCCCTAAACAACGCCAAAACACCAAAATCACATCGGATTCAAGCCTATGAACTTTGAGATTTCTAAATTTTGCCAATGATGCCGAAATCATCCAAAACATGTCTGATTGACCTCAAAATTTGCACACACATCCAAAACCCTATGAACCTGTTCGAACTTTCGAAATTCCATTCCGACACCGATAGCTAAATTTCTATTGCCGACCGAAAATTGCCAAAAAACCTCATTCTACTCCGGACCTCAAAATCACATTTCGATCACACTCTTAAGTCCCAAATCACCTAAACGAATCTATCTGAGCTATAGAATCCACATTCCGGGGTCGTTTACCAATAAGTCAATTCCCAGTTGACCTTTCCAACTATTAAGACAATTCAAGAGACTAAGTGTCTCAATTCTCACCACGACCACTCCGAACCCGAACCAACTGAACCAACATAAGATAAATAGGTTAAATAACACATGAAGAAGCTGAAAAAAGGAAACAGGCAAATCTCACGGAATGACCGGCTGAGTCGTTACATTCTCCCCCTCTTACAAAAATGTTCGTCCTCGAACGAGTCTAGGAAAATACTTGGATTCTTAAATAGGTGAGGATATTTGCTCTGCATCTCCCGCTCAGTCTCCTAGGTGGCCTCCTCCACCGGCTTCCCTCTCCACTAGACCTTCACTAAAGCTGTTGAGCAGTTACCCTCACCGCTGTCAGCATAATTCCACCGCGTACCGCAGAATAGTGTTTGATGTAGCGCTTGTGAGATTCAGAGATCTTGCAAATTGGACCATTTGGACCGCTGTCAGCGGTAATGTTTCGCTGCAGCGTTTGGTGGCCGCTGATAGTGGAATGTTACCAGCTTGCTGAATTTTCCAGACTTGATCCTGCAATGCATCCACCAAATCTGACACCAACTTCATAACCGGTTAGCCCACAAAAAATCTACTCAAACTAAAACAAACAAAAAAGAAAGAAAAGAAAACACTTGGGTTGCCTCCCAAGAAGCGCCTGATTTAACGTCGCGGCACGACGCATGTTACCAAGTTCAATTGAATTTCATCAAAGGCACCACGTGGCTATCCTCAAATTTACCCAAGTAGTGTTTGACTCGATGCCTATTCACACGAAAAATCTCACCATTCTTGTTTTTTAGATCAAGGGCACCAAAGGGTGTAACCAACACCACTTCAAATGGACCACTCCACTTCGACATGAGTTTTCTCGAGAAGAGACAAATCCTTGAATTGAAAAGTAGCACCAAGTCTTCCACTTTTAATTCCCGATCCTTAGAATACTTGTCGTGCAAACACTTCATTTTCTCCTTGTACAAGGAAGAGCTTTCATAGTCATGGAATCTAAACTCATCTAGCTCATTAGGGTGAACAACACGAAGATTTGCAACGGTGTCCCAATCCAAGTTCAACTTCTTTAAAGCCCAAATTGCCTTGTGGTCCAACTCCACTGGTAGATGACATGCGTTTCCATACACCAATTGGTACGAAAACATACCGATTAGGGTTTTGAAGGCAATCCTATACGCCCAAAGAGCATCATCAAGATTTCTAGACCAATCGGTCCTATTTTCATTCACGGCCTTGGAGAAAATGTTCTTGATTTCCCGATTAGAAACTTCAACATGCCCACTAGCTTGAGGATGGTATGGAGTGGACACTTTGTGATTTACCCCATACTTGGCAAGCAATGAATCGAAAGCCTGATTGCAAAAATGAGATCCCCCGTCACTAATGATGGCACGGGGTGTCCCAAATCTAGTGAAAATGTTCTTCTTGAGAAAACCAACCACACTCCAAGCTTCATTATTGGGTAAAGCCACGACTTCAACCCATTTTAAGACATAGTCCACCGCCACGAGAATGTAGGTGTTCCCACACAAGCTAACGAACGGGCCCATGAAGTCAATGCCCCACACATCAAATATATCTACCTAAAGGATCGTTGTGAGGGGCATTTCATCCTTCTTTGATATGCCTCCCTCTCTTTGACATTCATCACACCTCTTTACCAATTCATTTGCATCCTTGTACAAAGTTGGCCAATAAAACCCACAACTCAAGACTTTTGAAGTTGTCCTTGCCCTACCATGATGACCATCGTAGGGTGAGGAATGGCAAGACTCAAGGATTGACATTTTTTCTTCCTCGGGGACACAACGTCGAATGACTCCATCATTGCGTATTTTGAATAAATATGGCTCATCCTAATAATAATCCAAGTTGTCCCGTCTAAGCTTCTTTCTTTGGTTAGAAGAGAGATCAAACGGGACAACATCGGTAACAAGCAAGTTGGCAATGTCCGCAAACCATGGCATATAATGCATAGAGACAGAGAGAAGATGCTCATCAGGAAAGGTATCATTTTATAACAAGGCCATCACTTGGACTTCCTTGTTATTCCAACCGGGATAGATGAACGGCAACTTGATTCTCACACCCCTTTCTATCAACAATTTCTAGATCAAACTCTTGAAGCAACAAGACCCACCTCATAAGACTAGCTTTTGAATCCTTCTTTGTCATTAAGTACTGGAGCGTTGCATGATCAGTATGCACTATCACCTTGGCGCCCATAAGGTTGGGCCTAAATTTCTCCATTGCAAAGACTATAGCCAACAATTCCTTCTCGGTGACGGTGTAGTTCATTTGGGCGGAGTCCATGGTTTTGCTTACATAGTAAACGGGGTGAAAGATTTTGTTCACTCGTTGGCCCAAGACCGCACCCACCGCCACATCACTTGAGTCACACATGAGCTCAAAAGGAGAGCTCCAATTTGGCGCGGTGATTATTGGTGTGGTAGTTAGCTTTTTCTTCAACAACTCAAATGCTCTCATACAATCTTCATTGAACTCGAACTTGGCATCTTTCTCCAATAGCTTGCATAGAGCATTTACCACCTTTGAAAAATCTTTATTGAACTTCTGGTAAAATCCCACATGCCCAAGGAAACTACGGACTCCCTTCACCGAGGTTGGAGGAGGTAACTTGGAAATAACCTCTATCTTGGCTTTATCCACTTCAATGCCATCTCTTGAGATTTTGTGGCTGAGGACTATTGTCACGACCCAGAATCCTAATCCAGGTCGTGATGGCGCCCAATGACGGGGTTAGGCAAGCCAATATGAATTACACTAAGTGTTATCCTTCCCATTTGATTAAAAAAGTCAATATTTACAAATTTTAAACAATTAAACACGAAGATATCTTGTCATGTCAATAAAAGCATAACACAACATGGCCAAAATAAGGCATATGCATGCCTATACAACCCAAAACCCAAAAATATACACTACGCGTGTACCAGGAACTAGTGTCACGAGTTTCATGGGCATACTAACGGAATATACAAAGGGTAATAATATATACAAATCCACAGTCTGGATGAAATAGATGGGGAAAACAACAAAAGTAAATAAAACTCCATGGTGTTACTGGGGATCGCCACAGGAAGCAGCTCACCGTGAAGTCAAGTCCACTAGCTCAAGGTCTATCTCCGGTACAATAACCAGAAGCACCGGCCTCAGTACCTGTACAGTTAAGTACAGAAGTGCAGCATGAGTACATATTAAAATAAATATGTACCCAGTGAGTATCCCGCCTAAACTCGAAGAAGTAGTGACGAGAGGTCGACTCGATACTCACTAAGGTCCATCAGTAATAACATATGATAGAATATAATGAAATACAGTAGGCATGTCAGGAAATAAGCAACAAGTACATATCAAGAGCAGAAATCCAAACAACTACTGAATTAAGCAATAATGCACTTTCAAGGGTAAGACCACCGCAACGAAACCATAATCACCAAGTCTTAGATTTGTCGTGGCGTACGGCCCACTCCCATAAGGCACCTTCTAAACTCACCGTGGCGTAAGACCCGATCCCATATGTGTACAATACCTCTCAACTCCGTCGTGGTGTACGGCCCGATCTCATATATATCACAAATACTTTTCAACTCTGTCGTGGCGTACGGCCCGATCCCATATATATTTCAAATACTTTTCAACTCTGACGTGGCGTACGGCCCGATACCATATATATTTCAAGTACTTACTTTCCATAACCATTTCTTTTCCATTCATCAATTTTCCATAAAGCCTTAGAGGAACAATACTATACAAAACATAATCTCATAGTACATATGGCGTCACAATGAATCATATAAAGCATTACAAGGAAGCATATAAGGCATTACGAGGAAGCATAATAGACATGATGTGGGACTAACTACCCAGACATAACATCCGCTACGTACGGACTCTCGTCACTTGGTGCGTACGTAGCCTCAAAATAATTTACACATAGCATATACATCACCTATGGGGACAATTCCCTCTTACAAGGTTAGAAAGGAGACTCACCTCGTGCCGAATCTACCCCTCGGACCATAATTGCGCCCGGAACTCCGAACCCTACCCGAGGACTCGCAACTAGCCAAAAGGGGTATAATTAAATCAATGCATGCACAATGTGGGAAGTTATCTTAGTTATTCAATAAAATCGCTATTCTTGAAGAAT
The DNA here is from genome assembly GCA_005239495.1 of Nicotiana undulata. Taxonomy (NCBI): domain Eukaryota; kingdom Viridiplantae; phylum Streptophyta; class Magnoliopsida; order Solanales; family Solanaceae; genus Nicotiana; species Nicotiana undulata. The sequence goes on from ML276093.1 coordinate 39,374, forward strand.
TCCCAAATTCCAACCCCGATCCCGCATGCGCAAATTCCGAAAATTCTCGAAGGGATCACTCACCCATAGCCTAAGGATCATTAAGGTGTGATTTCTACTTGAATTCATGGCCAAGAATGGAAAATCACAAAACCCTCAAGAGCCCTAAAATTACTATTTAATTCCATGATTTTAGATAATTTAGTAGGGAATTTAACTAGGAATTAACGTTTGAAACTAGTAAAACCATGGAATTTACTTACCTCAATAATAGTGGTGGAAGGTTCCTTGAAGAGCTCTTTAAAAACGTGAGGAGGAAAGATGGAAATGGAGAAAATACGCTAAGTCCCGCATTTAATAAAACTGCCCAGGAATTCCTTCTCTGCGATCGCGAAGGCCAACTGGCCAGACCTCTGCGATCGCGGCAGAGGTCCTGCGATCGCGAAGAGTAACTGTGCCCGGCCCTGTCTTGGCACTATGCAATTGCGACAATGGGGCTGCGATCGCGAAGGCATGGAACATGTGCTCTACCCCTGCCTCTACCCTGACCTCGGGCGGCTGGGGTAGCGGCATCTCCCGGACCAGGAACATTGGATGCACGCGTCCTCGCCATCTGTGAGAGAATAGAAGAATAAGTTTGAGTACATCATAGATTGCACGACAGGATATGAATAAAGGGAAGTTTCCTAACACCCCATAGCCTCCTGAAGATAAGTACAGACATCTCAGTACCGATCCGCAAGATTCTACCGGGCCTGCCCGTGACTCGTGAGACTTACGTGAACCTAGGGCTCTAATACCACGTTGTCACGACCCAGAATCCTAATCCAGGTCGTGATGGCGCCCCATGACGTGGTTAGGCAAGCCAATATGAATTACACTAAGTGTTACCCTTCCCATTTGATTAAACAAGTCAATATTTACAAATTTTAAACAATTAAACACGATGATAGCTTGTCATGTCAATAAAAGCATAACACTACATGGCCAAAATATGGCATATGCATGCTTATACAACCAAACCCCAAAAATATACACTACGCGTGTGCGAGGAACTAGTATCACGAGTGTCATGGGCATACTAACGGAATATACAAAAGGTAATAATGTATACAAATCCACAGTCTGGATGAAATAGACGGGGAAAACAACAAAAGTAAATGAAACTCCATGGTGCTGCTGGGGATCGCCAGAGGAAGAAGCTCACCGTGAAGTCAAGTCCACTAGCTCAGGGTCTATCTCCGGTACAATAACCAGAAGCACCGGCCTCAGTACCTGTACAGTTAAGTACAGAAGTGCAGCATGAGTACATATTAAAATAAATATGTACCCAGTGAGTATCCCGCCTAAACTCGAAGAAGTAGTGACGAGAGGTCGACTCGATACTCACTAAGGTCCAACAGTAATAACATATGATAGAATATAATGAAATACAGTAGGCATGTCAGGAAATAAGCAACAAGTACATATCAAGAGCAGAAATCCAAACAACTACTGAATTAAGCAATAATGCACTTTCAAGGGTAAGACCACCGCAAAGAAACCATAATCACCAATTCTTATATCCGTCGTGGCGTACGGCACACTCCCATAAGGCACCTTCTAAACTCGCCGTGGTGTACGGCCCGATCCCATATGTTTACAATACCTCTCAACTCCGTCGTGGCGTACGGTCCGATCCCATATATATCACAACTACTTTTCAACTCTGTCGTGGCGTACGACCCAATCCCAAATATATTTCAAATACTCTTTAACTCTGTCGTGGCGTACGGACCGATCCCATATATATTTCAAGTACTTACTTTCCATAACCATTTCCTTTCCATTCATCAATTTTCCATAAAGCCTTAGAGGAACAATACTATACAAAACATAATCTCATAGTACATATGGCATCACAATGAATCATATAAAGCATTGCAAGGAAGCATATAAAGCATTACGAGGAAGCATAATAGACATGATGTGGGCCTAACTACCCGGACATAACAATGATAGTCGCTACGTACGGACTCTCGTCACTTCGTGCGTACGTAGCCTCCAAATAATTTACACATAGCATATACATCACCTATGGGAACAATTCCCTCTTACAAGGTTAGAAAGGAGACTCACCTCGTGCTGAATCTACCCCTCGGACCACAATTGCGCCCGGAACTCCGAACCCTACACCCGAGGACTCGCAACTAGCCAAAAGGGGTATAATTAAATCAATGCATGCACAATGTGGGAAGTTATCTTAGTTATTCAATAAAATCGCTATTCTTGATGAATTCCCAAATTCCAACCCCGGTCCCGCATGCTCAAATTCCGAAAATTCTCGAAGGGATCACTCACACATAGCCTAAGGATCATTAAGGTGTGATTTCTACTTGAATTCATGGCCAAAAATGGAAAATCACAAAACCCTCAAGAGCCCTAAAATTACTACTTAATTCCATGATTATAGATAATTTAGTAGGGAATTTAACTAGGAATTAATGTTTGAAACTAGTAAAACCATGGAATTTACTTACCTCAATAACAGTGGTGGAAGGTTCCTAGAAGAGCTCTTTAAAAACTTGAGGAGGAAGATGGAAATGGAGGAAATAGGCTAAGTCCCGCATTTAATAAAACTGGCCAGGAATTCCTTCTCTGTGATCGCGACAAGGGCCCTGCAATCGCGAAGGCCAACTGGCCATACCTCTGCAATCGCGGCAGAGGTCCTGTGATCGCAAAGAGTAAATGTGCCCAACCCTGGTTTGGCACTATGCGATTGCGACAATGGGGATGCGATCGCGAAGGCATGGAGTTCGGCCTTCCGCGATCGCGAAGAGGAAGTTGCGATCGCGAAGAACAATCAACAGCCCAGCCCAATTCCTTCTCTGCGATGGCGATCCACCTTCTGCGATCGCAGAGAAGGAAACCAGACAGCAAAAATCTTGTTTTTCCAACTTAGCTCTCGGGGGTCCAAAACTCACCCGAGCCCCTCGTGACCCCGTCCAAAAGCACCGGCAAGTCTGTATTCATGATACGGACTCGCTCGAACTTCCCGGAACGCAAAAAACAACAACGAAACTCAGAATTCAATCCCCAAAACCAAATTGAATCAAGCTTAAGAACTTAAGATTCTAGAATTCATTTTAAATGCGCCGAACCGGAGGCATATGAATACGTCTGGAGGCATGCCTGGAAGATCTGAAGGAAACATGTCTGAAAGCTCTCGCACCACCGGCACTGAATCAATGGTCGAAGACTCGGCGGTGGTGTCCCGCACATAAGCAAGGTAAGCCAAACAACCCTTCTCGACCATATGTCGAGCCTTCATGAAGGAAATGACCCGGCTGGAGGCACTAACTGAAGAACCTCTCCACTCTAGCCTAGGCGACTCAGGCATGGCTAAAGTGACTGTCTTGACATGGCAATCTAACACAGCATGATAAGGAGATAGCCAATCCATGCCTAGGATAACCTCAAAATCAATCATATCCAGCAATAAAAGATCTGCTCTGGTATTGAAACCGCAAAAAGTGAACACACAAGACCAGTAGACTCGGTCTACCACCACAGAATCGCCCACAGGAGTGGACACATATATAGGAGAACCTAAGGACTCACGAGGGACATCCAGAAAATGAGAAAATAGTACTGAAACATATGAATACGTGGATCCTGGATCAAATAGTACTGAAGCCTCTCTACCACATACTGAGATAATACCGGTGATTACGACGTCTGAGGCCACTGCATCGGATCTGGATGAAATGGCATAAAACCTGGGTGAGGCTCCGAAAGACTGAACTCCCCCAGAGTGAACAGGAACTAATTGACCTCCTCCTAACTGGCCTCCCCCTCTAAGACGACCCCTGCCGACTTGTCCTCCACCTCGACGTGGTCACACTGCTAAGGCTGAACTCCTAGGCTGATAACTCTGCTGCACTACCTTGCCCCGATATCTGGGACAATACCTCCACATATGACCCGACTCCCCACACTCGAAACAACCTCCTGGCACTACAGCCTGCTGCCCTAAAGAGGAAGAACCCTGAATAGCCGGAGGGCAGTGTGAACCCTCTGGTAAGGCACTGAAATAGGAACTAAAGGATCTCTGATGACTGGAATAACCGCTGGGTGCACTCTAGATGGCTGGAGGACGATAGGAACGCTCTGGCATGGCGCCGAACTGAGGCCTCACTGAACCACCTCGAGGGGGTAGTGGGGGTGCTGAATATGAAGGTCTGCTGGGCTGACCACCCCCGAACTAACCCCTGCTCCTAGCTGAAGCATCCCTGAACTCTCGTGAGAACCTAGCCCTCTTGTCCTGCTGACCTTGTTCCCTACTCCTCAACCGATACTCCTAATTCCATCGAGCTATCTCGACTACAAGATGGTAGGGGGTACTCATCTCCACCTCTCGGGCCATAGAGGCCCTAATACCTGGATGCAAGCCTGCCACAAACCGCCGCACCCTCTCGGCATCAGTAGGCAATATTATAAGGGCATGGCGAGATAACACAGAAAATCTAGCCTCATAATCGGTCACTGACATCTGCCCCTGCTCTAGTCGCTCAAACTGACCCCGTAGCTCCTCCCTCTCAGAAGGTGGAATGTATCTGTCTAGAAATAGCTGAGCAAACTGATCCCAAGTGACAGGAGGAGAATCTGCCGGTCTGCTGAGAATATATGACTGCAACCACCTGCGAGCTTTGCCCTCTAACTGAAATGTGGTGAAATCCACTCCATGGGACTCCAAAATCCTCATGTTGTGCATTATGTCCCTGCACCTATCAATAAAATCCTGAGCATCCTCACCCCGCTCGCCCCCGAAGACTGGAGGGCGAAGTCGGGTCCATCTGTCCAACATCGTTTGCTGGTCACCCTCTGCAACTAGCTTGGGCTCTGGGGCTGCTACTACAGGCTGAACCCCACCCACGGGCGGTGTTTCCGGGGTATGACGTGTTGCTGCTGCCTGACCTGTGGCCTGAGCAGTAGGGGTCTGGACTCCCCCTCCCGCCTGAGAAGTTGCAGGGTCGGCTGGAAATAAACCAGCCTGGGACATAGTGTCCATGAATCTCAGCATACGGCCCATAACCTCCTGGAACCCTGGCCTCGTCATGAAATCCATTGGAGCGGGTGCTACTGGAGGCACCTCATCCTGCTCCTCCACAATAGGGTCCTCTGGTGGTGCCACTGGTGTAGCTTTGGGACGCCATCGTCCCCTACCTCGAGCAGGTGCTCTGCCCCTGCCTCTACCCTGACCTCGGGCGGCTGGGGTAGCGGCATCTCCCGGACCAGGAACATTGGATGCACGCGTCCTCGCCATCTAAGAGAGAATAGAAGAATAAGTTTGAGTACATCATAGATTGCACGACAGGATATGAATAAAGGGAAGTTTCCTAACACCCCATAGCCTCCTGGAGATAAGTACAGACATCTCAGTACCGATCCGCAAGACTCTACCGGGCCTGCCCGTGACTCGTGAGACTTACGTGAACCTAGGGCTCTAATACCACGTTTTCACGACCCAGAATCCTAATCCAGGTCTTGATGGCGCCCAATGACGTGGTTAGGCAAGCCAATATGAATTACACTAAGTGTTACCCTTCCCATTTGATTAAACAAGTCAATATTTACAAATTTTAAACAATTAAACACGATGATAGCTTGTCATGTCAATAAAAGCATAACACTACATGGCCAAAATATGGCATATGCATGCCTATACAACCTAAAACCCAAAAATATACACTACGCGTGTGCGAGGAACTAGTGTCACGAGTGTCATGGGCATACTAACGGAATATACAAAAGGTAATAATATATACAAATCCACAGTATGGATGAAATAGACGGGGAAAACAACAAAAGTAAATGAAACTCTAGGGTGCTGTTGGGGATCGCCAGAGGAAGAAGCTCACCGTGAAGTAAAGTCCACTAGCTCAGGGTCTATCTCCGGTACAATAACCAGAGGCACCGGCCTCAGTACCTGTACAGTTAAGTACAGAAGTGCAGCATGAGTACATATTAAAATAAATATGTACCCTGTGAGTATCTGCCTAAACTCGAAGAAGTAGTGACGAGAGGTCGACTCGATACTCACTAAGGTCCATCAGTAATAAAATATGATAGAATATAATGAAATACAGTAGGCATGTCAGGAAATAAGCAACAAGTACATATCAAGAGCAGAAATCCAAACAACTACTGAATTAAGCAATAATGCACTTTCAAGGGTAAGACCACTGCAAAGAAACCATAATCACCAAGTCTTAGATCCGCCGTGGCGTATGGCCCACTCCCATATGGCACATTCTAAACTCGTCATTGTGTACGGCCCGATCCCATATGTGTACAATACCTCTCAACTCTGTCGTGGCGTACGGTCCGATCCCATATATATCACAACTACTTTTCAACTCTGTCGTGGCGTACGACCCAATCCCATATATATTTCAAATACTCTTCAACTCTGCCGTGGCGTACGGATCGATCCCATATATATTTCAAGTACTTACTTTCCATAACCATTTCCTTTCCATTCATCAATTTTCCATAAAGCCTTAGAGGAACAATACTATACAAAACATAATCTCATAGTACATATGGCGTCACAATGAATCATATAAAGCATTGCAAGGAAGCATATAAGGCATTACGAGGAAGCATAATAGACATGATGTTGGCCTAACTACCCGGACATAACAATGATAGCCGCTACGTACGAACTCTCATCACTTGGTGCGTATGTAGCCTCCAAACAATTTACACATAGCATATACATCACCTATGGGGACAATTCCCTCTTACAAGGTTAGAAAGGAGATTCACCTCGTGCCGAATCTACCCCTCGGACCACAATTGCGCCCGGAACTCCGAACCCTACACCCGAGGACTCGCAACTAGCCAAAAGGGGTATAATTAAATCAATGCATGCACAATGTGGGAAGTTATCTTAGTTATTCAATAAAATCGCTATTCTTGAAGAATTCCCAAATTCCAACCCCGGTCCCGCATGCTCAAATTCCGAAAATTCTCGAAGGTATCACTCACCCATAGCCTAAGGATCATTAAGGTGTGATTTCTACTTTAATTCATGGCCAAAAATGGAAAATCACAAAACCCTCAAGAGCCCTAAAATTACTACTTAATTCCATGATTTTGGATAATTTAGTAGGGAATTTAACTAGGAATTAATGTTTGAAACTAGTAAAACCATGGAATTTACTTACCTCAATAACAGTGGTGGAAGGTATCTTGAAGAGCTCTTTAAAAACTTGAGGAGGAAGATGGAAATGGAGGAAATAGGCTAAGTCCCGCATTTAATAAAACTGGCCAGGAATTCCTTCTCTGCGATCGCGACAAGGGCCCTGCAATCGCGAAGGCCAACTGGCCGACCTTTGCAATCGCGGCAGAGGTACTGTGATCGCGAAGAGTAACTGTGCCCAACCCTGGCTTGGCACTATGTGATCGCGACAATGGGGATGCGATCGCGAAGGCATGGAGTCCGGCCTTCCGCGATCGCGAAGAACAATCAACAGCCCAGCCCAATTCCTTCTCCGCGATCCCGACCCACCTTCTGCGATCGCAGAGAAGGAAACCAGACAGCAAAAATCTGGTTTTTCCAACTTAGCTCTCGGGGGTACAAAACTCACCCGAGCCCCTCGTGACCCCGTCCAAAAGCACCGGCAAGTCTGTATTCATGATACGGACTCGGTCGAACTTCCCGAACGCAAAAAACAACAACGAAACTCGGAATTCAATCCCCAAAACCAAATTGAATCAAGCTTAAGAACTTAAGATTATAGAATTCATTTTAAATGCGCCGAACCGACCTATACTACTCGGAATGATTTCAAATTTTGCAGACAAGTCATAAATGACATAACAGAACTATTCTCGATCTCGGAATTTCATTCAGACCTCGGTAACATATAATCACATTCCAAGCCAAATTTCAAATTCTATGAAAATCCTCAAAACATCATTAACTCTGAATTTCCCATTTTGATCCGAAACTCGTCAAATCCGGTCCGTTTCTTACCAAATTTTACAGATAACTTAAATAACATGTATTGAACCTGTTCCGGGCTCCGGAACCATAATACGGGCCCGGCAGCATAGGTTTCACATCGAGGTTCATTTCCATAAGTCTTTATTATTTTCATAAAATAATTTTTTTTTAAAATTCATTTCTCGGACTTGGGTCCTCAGAATTCGATTTCGGGCATACGCCCGAGTCCCATATTTTTCTACAGACCTCCCGGGACCACCAGATCACGGGTCCGGGTCCGTTTACCAAAAATGTTGACCAAAGGCAACTTTATTCAATTAATTGTCATAAATTCAACTCTTTGTCAAGTTTTCACATAAAGGCTTCCCGGCTACGCGCCCGGACTGCGTACGCACATCGAGGTGAGATTAACGGAGGCTTTCGGGGGCTCAAAGCACAGTCATAATTAAATTTACATAAGATGACCTTTTGGGTCATCACAACTATGCCCTCCTCGACCATGAAATGATATTTTTCCCAATTCAAATCAAGGTTGGTTTCTTCATATCGAGCAAGGACTTTATTAAGATTTTGCGAACACTCCTCAAAAGAATACCTGACCACGCTGAAGTTGTCCATGAACACCTCTAAGTAATCTTCAACCATATCAGTGAAAATTGCCATCATGCACTGTTGATACCAAATTTTTCTGCAAATTATTTTCAAACTTGCATATAAGCTTTCAAAATTACTCTTTGTAATAATGAGTATTTTTTCCCCTATTTTTCCATATTTTTTTATTAAATCATTTTCATGTTTATTTAATACTTCATATTTTTAATAATTCGTAAATTATGCCATAAATAATTTTAAAAATATTTCCAGCCCAGTATGTTATTTATAATCATTTTTTATCCATTAAAATTCAATTATTTCACAAATTAGCCAATTGGGTCTCATTTAATTTCAATTACAGCAATTTTACAATTATGGCCCAATTGGACATTTTGGTATTGGTTTAATTCGAAGTTATGCATTTTCACACGTAATATTAGTTAATTATTTTAATTTTACCTATTTTAACTTAATTTCATTTTTATACAATTATTATCTATTTTAATTAATTAATTATCTATTTTTACGGGTATTTAACAATTAGCCACATTTATTTAAATCCCACCCACATTTTAACCCAGTCTTTAAACCCAATTAACCCCAACCCATCAGATTATTCACCCCAGCCCAATCCTAAAATTAACCCAACCCAAACCCAATAATAACCCGGGCCCAACCCCTGATTAAATCTGAGACGTTGATCAAATAAGATCAACGGCCCAGATTCCCTCTTACCTTAATTAACCCAAACGACCCCTCCCCTTCCGGTCTCATTCTTTCGAGACTAATTCTCTCTCTATCTCCCTATCTCTCTCTCTGGTTCTCTCTAGAACCTTACATGTTCTCTCCTTCTCCGATGAAGCTTCTCTCTTCTCCGGCCACCTCCGACCACCATCCTTTCGACTACCAGCCGCCACGACGCCTCCCTTCTCCGGTTCACTTCATCTCTGAAGACTTCAATGGCTTCGACCATGCCAAATAGCTAGTAGGGTTTCTGCTTGGGTTGTTTCCGGCTTTCTCCGGTGGGGTTTTGACACGACTATGCCAGAACCACCATGACCTTTGAGTTTCACGGCAGGTTCTCCGACTTCCTCTGGTTCTTATGAAACCGTAATTTTTTTTGCCTAAACCTCCTAAATCTCTGGTATTTTTGACGATTCCTACCTGTTTCTTTATGTTTTACTTTATTCTCAACTAAATCTTTAAGATCCATCAGCCTTAAAACGTTTTTGCTTACTTTTTAAAATTAGGGTTTCTCTGAGTTTTCTACACTTGTTTAAAACATATTTCTTCCTTATGTTTAAACTTTTACTTTGCATATCTCTATTGATTCTATGCCCTAACTGCTTTTTAACTTACCTATGTTAAAGAGCCCTAACTTTTTTTAGAATTCTATGTTTGGTTCTTCATGTTGGCTTAACTACTCGATTCTTGCTAAGTTTTTTGTGATTATCAGGCTTTGAATGAGTCTTTAGTTTACCTGTATCATCTCTGTGTGATTATATTCATAGTTTGTTCATCTCTTACCTCTTTCTGTCAATATTGCTAAGCCTGCCTGTTTGCTACGATTGTCTGCCTTACTTATTTATATGCTGAAGTATGGTGTTATAACTCTCTCTTGACTGATTCTAATCTCCTTACTTGATGGGTTGATTGAAAGGTTCCTGTAAAACCCTAGAATGCTATTCGATTGTTTAAATTAATTGATTTGATGTAGTATTTTATTCTATTGAATCACTCTTTAATTGGAGTTTCTGAACTTGGTCTTAATTGTTTACCCTATTGCTTAGTAAAACTGATTCTTTCCTTGTGGATGCTTGACGGATTTTCATTTACCTTATATGGCTATGTGTTTTACCGTTTGAATTTGAATCCCTTGACCTAAGGGAGTGATTGTCTTGATTCCTTGGTTAATTGATTTCGAGTTCCCTATTACTTAACAGGCCAAGATCTTTTCATTATTTAAGTCTGGTACTGATTTTCATTTACCTTATATGGCTATATGTTTTTACCATTTTTGAGTTTGAATCCCTTGACTTAAGGGAACCGTGTATTTTCCTATACTAATTTGATTCTGCCTTCTCTTATTACCATGCATTTGTGATTCTTACCTTATTTGATCACATGTTTTCAACTGTAAGTCTTCATTCTCTTTCATTAAACAAACAACGAACAATAACATTGTTCTAAGCTTCTCACACACACAGAGACTTGTGTTAAAAACTCTGTCTTTCTTACAAAGCTCTTGGCTCTACTACTCTCTTCTTTTGCTCTTGGTTACTGCTAGCCGGCTATAAGCCAAGGCTAACCATTGTGCTCTTTTCTCTTGCTCTTTCAATTCTGCTTACTCTTTCTCACTGGTATGTTCTAATTAAGATTCAAGCTCCAAACCAATGTGTTTCTTATTGCTTCAGTTTGTCATATTCTTGATCTTCTTCTATTTGTGTTTCTGTTGTTCAACATGTGATTAACCTCTTGTTGTTCTCTATTGGTACTTACCATGCTTTGTCTCTATAGGATTGATATGCTTTGGCTGAGTTAATAATGCTTATATATGTTCAGTCCATTCCTATATGCATCTATTAGGCTATTCAATATCATGTTTAGTTTAACTCTATTGTCCCCCTGATCCCCTGACCTCTTTGATTTATGCAACTGTTAAACAAGTTTTACTTAATCTATGTATCTTCTTCTGCCTATTATGTGACTTATTTGTCCCCAATCCCCATTGTCCTTGTATTGCTGAACTTGTTGTGATCTATTCTTCTCTGTTCTTACTACTGTTTTTGAAAGTTGCTCTGTCAAAATAACTCTTTAGTTTATGAAGTCTTTCAAGAACTTTTTTTTCTCTTTTAAATAAACTCCTGGCACTTCTCACTACTCCTAGAAACTTAGGTTCTACCCCCTCAGTGTAAGCATTGCTTAGGGAATCTTGAGTTCCCTACGAACTTTGACACACTGAGGCTGGTAATTCCACACTGCACATGCTTCAAATTGTGGCAACTATGTCTGGGTGCTGGTATTGGCTAGGGACCCACGAGGTTCTTAGGGAGCTTTTGCCGCACCCGGACCATGAAAGGCTGTGAAACTCGAAAGGATTGAGGTTGGGAGATATGGGTCGGCTTGAAGGCTCCCTATAGAATTTAAGTGATGTAATTTATTATTCTTGGTTTGTAATAATTTGTAAACGAATAATTGGGGCTGGATAGTGGAAATGGGAAGGGGTTATGCATGTTTAGTATAGTAACGGGTAGAAATCATGACTATAGGATTTATTTCCTATGTGTGCAATAGTATCTTGTTTAGGACATGCATATCATGCAATAGAAATCATGTTTAGGTTCTTTATTTCAGCATGTCTATTATGTTCCTGTCATTTTATAAGCCCTGTTCACAGTTAATAACTACAACAAGTGATATAATGTACGGCTACTGCATTTCCATAAGCATTACATTTAGAAACCATGTCTTTAGGTATCCTTGTGTGCATTAGATATCATGTTCTTTAGGACCTTACCTTTCAGCATGTTTGTTTCAAGTTATATTTTGCTGAACACCTAGTTAGCATGTATCTAATCTGATAATCTCGCTAAAATGTGGCTAAATGGTTTAAAACGCTTCTGCAAGTATATTATCCTGCATATCTTTAAAATCAGAACTAAAGTCTGCATGTTCACCTTCAAAACAAAATAGGCAATGTATACGCCCGCCTAGGCAAACCTTAGGCCCAATACTTATTAAAACACAATCAATCGTTTTGTGTCCTGTTTGTGTTTTAAAAAAATGAACTGTAAAACTAATCAGTCTCTTCTGGAAACCTGAGAACCTCGCTGCGTGTCATTATTTTCACTCCTGCTGTAACGACATGGTCTGTCGTTACGTGAAACCTGCATTTTAATTGTTGTTATTGACTTGTTATAGATTGGTTATACTGTATTTGATGTATTAGAGTTGATAGGCTTGAAATCGAATGGTTGTAGTGAGAGTTCAGTCAATTAGCCTTTAAAAATAGCCTTAAAATAGGAAGAGTCAACTAAGATTGACTTATTGGTAAACAACCTCGGAATGCGAATTTTATGGCTCGGATAGCTTCGTTAGGTGATTTGGGACTTAGGAGTGTGTTCAGAAGAATTTTGTGATGTCCAGTGTAGAATTAGGCTTGAATTGGTGAAAGTTAGTTTTTAGCGATTCCGGTGGGTAGTGGAAAATAGGCTATCGGGGTCGGAATGGAATTTCGACAGTTGGAACATGTTCATAATGTCATTTTGGACTTGTCTGCAAAATTTCAGGTCAATCGAAGTTGATTTGGATAGTTTCGGCATCATTGGTGAATTTTAGAAATTTCAAAGTTCTTAGGCTTGAATCCGATGTAAATTTGATGTTTTGATGTTAGTTTTAGTGTTTTGAGAGTGCAACTAAGTTTGAATGATGTTATGGGATATGTTGGTAGGTTTGGTTGGGGTACCGAGGGGCTCGGGATTGATTTCGGATGGTTAACGGGAATTTTGGAAGTTGGTAATTGCAGCAAAAAGCTGCTGGTGTGAAATCACAGGGATTTCCGCACCTGCGGATGTTTGATCGCAGGTGCGGTTCTGCAGGAGCGGACTGGGATCCGCAGGTGCGAGATTTGGCTGAGTGGGGAGTGGTCCGCAGGTGCGAGGAATTTGTCGCACCTGCGAGGTCGCAGGTGCGGAATTGGGAGACTTCAGGGGAGATCGCAGGTGTGGGAGGAGCATCGCACCTACAAAGCCGCAGGTGCGAGTAAGTGATCGTTGGTGCAAAATCACTGGGCAGTTAAATAATAAACCCTCCGCGACTTAAACCCTCTTTTACACCATTGTTGAGCGGAGGAAAGCTTTTTGGACGAATTTTGAAGGTGAAAATCAGTGGGTCTCATAGAGGTAAGTAACTTGATTATTAAACTCGTGTATGGGTGATTATAGACCATAATCCCAGCCTTTAATTCATGAAAAACAGTAGAAAAATAGGATTTTGGGGCATGAGATTATGAGACCTTCAAGGGTCGATTTGAGGGGTCAAACGGACTCCGATTTTGGTGTTCTTTATATGTACGGACTCGTGGGAAGATGAAGAACACTTTTCTGTAAAAATTTCTGAGTTTCGGGACGCGGGCCCGGGGGTCGGGTTTTGCCCGGTTTCGGATTTTTGAGTAAAATTGATATCTTTCGATTGGAAATTGTTCCTTAAGCCCATATTGATGATAAAAATCTGAACTTGGTAGATTTGGAGCCTTCGGAGGTTGATTCGAGAGGCAAGCGCATTGCGGAATAGTTTTTGTGCTAGCTTTGAGGTAAGTAATATCTTTAAATCCTGTCCTGAGGGTATGAAACCCCGGACTATGCACCCTTTCACGGGTTTTGAAATAAAAAGGTGGAAACTTTGGAGAATGTTTCCTATTTAGGCGACTATTGAGTTGCGAAAACGATTTTTTAAGCCTTTGTTTAATTAGTATTTATACATTATGATATGTTTTGGGTTGTAAGCCATGTTTGGGGCCTAGTGCCGATTTGTTTACCCCTTGGGGGATGTTTTTACTATTTTCCTCACAGATATGTTATGATTTTTCACTCAGTCTTTTCTATGAAATTGTTTTGACATTCAGAGTATTTTGATACTACTTCTTGAAAATGAACACTGTTTTTGGGTCGAGAACCCGGTATATTATGGCCTGAAGGGCAAATTGAGAGTGTCTGACTGAGTGAGGCTGCTGGCCTTTATTTTGAGGATGATATGATATGAGTGAGGTTGCGGGCCTATATTGTGTGTGAATTATGCCTTGTTGTGTCTTATTATTGCGCTTGGGCTGTAGGAGCCCCTCCGGAGTCTGTACACACCCCTAGTGAGCGCCGGTACCGATTGAGTGATGCCCGTGGGGCTTATGAAGAGTGATTGTGAGGATGCCTGCTGGGCAGAGTGATTGTGAGGTTTCCTGATGGGCAGAGTGATTGTGAGGTTGCCTGCTGGGCAGAGTGATTGTGAGGTTGCCTGCTGGGCAGAGTGATTGTGAGGTTGCCTGATGGGATGATATTAAAAAATATTGTTACGAGAAATGATTATGGCCCGAGGGACAGTTTTATGAAAGGTTTTACTGAGTTTTTAAACTATGATTTACTTCGTTTTCAAACTGGTTTTCACTGAGAATTTTACTGAGATATACTGATATTGTACTTGTTTTCAAAGGATTTCTGGAAACTGATTTCGAACTTATGAATTGATGAATACTATGTGGTGACTTGGTGTTTTACTGGCTTTTGTGGAATTGTGTACATGTTCTGTGTGTTTATAGTACTCAGACTGTGACTTATTTTCATTACTACTGAGTTGGCGTACTCATAAAGACTCCTTGTGCCTCTGTGCACAGATCCAGGTACTAGCTCGCAGCAGTAGCTGATGCAGGTTCGATAGCACCATTTCACGGGATTTCGAGGTAGCTGTCCAGCGTCTACAGCTTCTCCACTTCCCTTCCTTATTTAGACTTAGCATTTGATTCAGAGACATGTATTATAGTTTTAGAAGAGTTAGATTTATTTCCATAAATGCTCATGACTATTGACTCCAGTTCTTGGGAGGTTGTTTAGAATATATGGGGACGCTAAGACTTATTTATATTAGTTATGATATGGTTGCTTGCTTATTGTTTAATTGTGAACTGTTATAATTAAATAAATGCGTAGTAAGGTGATGGTTGGCTAGCCTAGTTCCACGATAGGCGCCATCGCGGCCTGTTAGGATTTGGGGTCGTGACACCTGCTTGCCCAGCAATTAATAGATTTTCAAAAAAAAATCTCCCTCTCACAAGATCACTCTGTTTTGTTTGAATCCTTGCTCTATTTTAAAATTATTGGTTCTTGAAGTTATGCATTCACTCTCTTTTACTGAAAACTACTGGTTCTTGCTTTATTTTTCAGTTATTGGATTTCCCAGTAAGTCAATCCCGTTCGAAGTTACTCTGCTTTATTTAAAAAATCTTGCTTTACTTCTGATTACTGGTTTTCTAAAAGTTATTCATCCATTTTTACTGAAAACTTCATCAAAACTGTTGTGCACTTTTAAATCCTGCTACTGTCTTTAAATTATTGGATTTCTAATCAATTCCTCTTCTTTAAACTTCTCTGTTTTAACTGAACTTCCTGCTTTATTACTAAGTTTCCAAAAACCAAAACCGCTGAAACCTATTGTTTTCCAACTCAAAACCTCTGTTTTAAATCCTGATTTTGGACTTTGATTGTGTTTGAGACGTGTTATCTATGTGTTTACATGTGGAGGGATCTGTGAGCCTCGTATCTGCCCTTATGTGTTCCCCATATCTGTAGTCCTATTTGTTTTACATGTCGCTTAAAATTTTATCCTTTTAAACCTAGGGGTTCAGCCTAGTACTCACCTTGTAGGATTAGTAGTCCTAAATACCCTCCAGGACTTATAGAATGGGACGGGTAATAGCACGCAATAAGCTTCGTGACCGACACACGCGTTTTAAATACCTTAACGGGGCGGGAATGGTAGAATATGGATATGATAACTGGTGCTCTAATACCACGTGTAGCCCCTCATTGAGGATGTGACATAACGGGTATTGCATTGATGTGATCGGTATTACTTTAAACCTAGGACAGTTCTTTTCAAATGTTTATTCTAATGTTTCCCAAAACCTTTAAAGATTTTCATACTTGTTTGAAAACCCCTCTTATATGAACCTTACTTGCTACTTGTTCACCGTCCAAATTCACAAAACTTCTTGGCTGGGACCCACAGTTGTGGATCTTGAGGGGTGCCTAACACCTTCCCCTTGGGATAACTTCAAGCCCTTACCCAATCTCTGGTAACGCAAACTAGTTCATGAGTTATTTACTCTAGGTGCCCTAACGCACCATAAAAATCGTTAGGTGGCGACTCTTCCTTAAACCTCTTCTTTAAGAAGTTGTCCAAAATGTCATGAAACCCGATCTCCGCGTACTTAACCCGTGCGAGAAAAAAAGGGGGCGCGACATGCACCGCTGGAATTTGGCGGGTGCATTGCACAAACTGAATAGCATCCTTGAAAAAGAAAATGTCCCATAGGGACATGTGAAGGTTGTTTTTTCCTGATCTTCTAGAGCTATCCAGATTTTATTGTAGCCTGAATACCCCTCCAAGAAACAATAGAAAGATCTCCCATCAAGTCTGTCAAGCATGTGGTCCAAGAATGGCAAAGGGAAGTGATCTTTTCGGGTCACCTTGTTCAATTTGCGGTAATCCATGCAAACCCTCCAACCAGTCACGGCCCGAGTGGGAATAAGCTCATTCTTGTCATTCTGCACCACGGTCATGCCACCCTTTTTAGGAACACATTGGACTGGAGAATTCCAAGCACTATTAGAGATTGGGTAGATGACCCTAGCATCGATCCACTTGATTATCTCCTTCTTGAAAACCTCCTGCATTGCTTCATTCAACCTCCGTTGATGTTCTACAGAAGGCTTTGCACCATCTTCAAGAATTATTTTGCGCATACATATGGCGGGGATTATGCCCCGAATATCAGCAAGAGTCCAACCTATGGCCTTCTTTCTCCTTTGGATCACTTTGAGTGTAGAGTCTACCTGCAATTGGGTTAGGCAAGAAGAAAGTATAACAGGTAAAGTACGAGAAGGACCCAAAAATTCATACATGAGGTGTGGTAGAAGGGGATTCAACTCCAAGGTAGGTGGCTCCTCTATTGAGGGCTTCGTCGGAGGAGTTTTTCGATTTTCCAAGTACAAAGATATCTTGTGAGGACCATAAGACTAAGAACCCATGCCTTGCAATGCATTGGCACACTCGTTCAAGCCATCCACCACAATATCATCATGATTCAATAAAATTGCTTCCACGGGATCTTCAACGTTGATCATTGAGATTGTTTCATCAATTATTACCTCAGTGACAAGGTCCACAAAAGAACACACCTCCGTGCTATTGGGTCGCCACATTGACTTGCAAACATGGAAAATGACCTTTTCATCGCCCACCCGAAAGGTGAGCTCACCGACCTCCGCATCTACCAAGGCCTTCCCCGTTGCAAGGAAAGGTCTTCCAAAGATGATTGGAACTTCATAATCTACCTCACAATCCAATATCACAAAATTCGCGGGCAAGATAAATTTGTCAACCCCCACCAAAACATCATCAATGATTCCCAAAGGTCGCTTCATAGTTCGATCCTCCATTTGAAGTCGCATAGAATTTGCCCTAGGTTGACCAATTCCCAAGGTTTTAACAATAGGTTAAGGATTTAAGTTGATACTAGCACCCAAGTCACACAATGCTTTGGCAAACTCCTCACTACCAATAGTCCAAGGAATGGTGAATGCTCCGGGATCTTCTAGTTTGGGTGCCATTGAGTGCAAAATTTAACTCACTTGGTGAGTTATCTTGATTGTCTCGCACTCTATTGATCTCTTCTTTGTGACCAAGTCTTTCATAAAGTTGGCATACCCGGTCATTTGTTCAAGAGCCTCAACTAATGGTACGTTGATGGACAAGCTCTTCATCATATCTATAAATTTCTTGAATTGATTCTCCGTCTTTTGCTTAGCCAGTCTTTGAGGATAAGGAGTAGGAGGAGGTCTAGTCAATGGAGCCTTGACTTTTGGCACAACCGGCTCGGGTATGTCAACTACGTTTTCCCTAGACGGGTTCACGTCATTTTGTGATTCCTCCTCGTTGGTATCAATGTCAATCCTCACTTCATTATTCACCGGCTCTTCAAACACATTTTCAACCACAATGAGAATCTCCTCTTGTTTCAAGTCATCATCAGTACTAACAACTCTCTTTTGATTTTAAGAACTAGCCTCACCGCCTCGACCACTCCTTGTGGTCACCGCCACTGCATGGCCGGTATTGTTGTTGTTGTTCCCAACCTTAGGGTTCACCACCGTGTCACTAAATAGTGCCCATTTTGGGCGTGTGTTCAAGTCTTGAGAGATTTGTCCCATTTGGACTTCAAGATTTCTGATGGAGGTAGTATGGGAGGCAATTTGAGAATCCGAATCTGCATTACGTTCCATCATTTGTTTAAACATTTGCTCGATCCGTCCCATGTCATTGTTTGAGGAACCTTGGCCTTGTGATTGATAGGGGGTGGATTGTTGGGTTGTTGATACATCGGGGCCTTTCAAAGCCCGACCCCCGATTTCCAATGCCACCCCAATTGTTGTTCCCGCTCCAATTGTTGTTTTGCCACCCCATTGTTGATTGTTGTTCCCCCAATGATTGAGTTGTTATTGTTGTTCCAATTGCCTTGCCTTTGGTTGTTCCCTTGATTGTTCCTTTGCCCTTAAAAATTGTTGGCATACATTACATCTTCATTTTGCTCATCATAAGAATCCTCTTGATTGTACCCACTAACTCCTTGGTCGCATTGGTCATTGTTGTTTGGCATTTGATTTCCACGAGATCTCTGCTTGTTAACCAAAAGATTTACCCCCTCCATATCATGCACTTGTTTCGGCCTAGTATTTGTTGAAGTTGCGCCTTAGCAAGTTGATTCATGGTGGTGGTAAGCTCGTCAATTGATTGCCCATGATCTTGAAGCTCTTTGTGGAGATTTATCACACTTGGATCCCCCTGGGGCATATTTGCCCGACTCTTCCATGATGACGAAGTGTCAGCCATTTAATCCAAGATGTCACATGCCTCAGTGTAAGATAGCTTCATAAAGTTTCCCCCAGCGAGTTGGTTGACCACACACTTATTGGTGGTATTGATGCCTCGGTAGAAAGTCTGTTGTATTATATCCTCGGTCATGTCATTGTTTGGACACTCTTTGACCATATTTCTGTAGCGTTCCCAAATCTCATGAAGGGTCTCATTCGGTTCTTGCTTTAATGTCAATATCTCGTCTCTCAAAGCTGCCATGTGCCCGGGGGAGAAAAACTTGGCAATGAACTTATCCGCCAATTCATCCCTTGTTGAGATAGAATGATTGGGGATTCGTTCAAGACAATCCATAGTCTTCCCTAGAAGAGAGAAAGGAAATAATATGAGCCTCAAGGCATCCTCCGATACATTGGTTTGCTTTCTCCCCCAACATGTGTCCACAAAGCCCTTTAAGTGCTTGTAGGAATTTTGATGGGGAGCTCTCGTGAAATACCCACACTGCTCCAGGAGTGTCAACATGACATTAGTGATTTGAAAGTTGTTCGCCTATATTCTGGGTGGGACAATTGCACTTGCATACCCCTCGTTTGGAAGCACCCGAGGAGCAACTCTGGGAGGAGGCAGGGGAGGGTCTGGAATATTATCACTGGGATTGGCTTGTCGGCCCCGTCTTTGAGGTGGAGGAATTTGATGCAACTCATCTTCCCCGTTATCATCTACCTCCTCCTCCGGTATAATATTTTCCAGAGGATCAGCCATAAGTACATGTATTGATTGAATCACACAAGTTTAAAAAAAATAATCTACACCACTACTCAAATAGATAGTCAACACCGTTATAACTCCCCGACAACAGCGCCAAAAAGTGATCGGCACCCACCTATACCACTAAAGAGTAGCAAAGAAGGGGTAGGAGTAGCTTTTACCCGAACGGGTGGGGATCGAGATCCACAGGGAGTTAATGAAGATGGGAGTTGAATTTATACTTAACCTAATGATGTATCAAGTTCTTAATGCACTTCTCATCATAAAGGGTTTTGTATTTGTACTAAAGTACTTCTAACAATGACTATTATCTAGCTAACTATTTATCTTTTTGTGGATTTTTCTCAAGTAATTAACGGCACTAGGGCTATTAATTACTCCTAGGCGTGTGACTAATGGAGTCTAAAATCGAGGATAACCTTGTGAATTGTGGGTGAATGACATAACCTCATACTAAATTGATCACCCAATACTTCTCGGTAATTTGGGTAACTTTGCCCGAATTGGATTTCTCAAGCACAATTGGGTGTTTCAATAAATCCGATGAAATGGCTCAAGTCGGGTGTAACTATCTCTAGTATACACCTGTTTATTGGGTCTATCAATCTCTTGAGTTCACCCTTATACCTTGTTAGCCTAATTACCTAGACTTGGGTCATCTCTCTCAAGAATAACCCTAGTCATGAAGGCATGAAATAGTGTTTGCAACCACTAAATCTGAGAATTAAGCATAAATTAGACTAAAAGTCAAACACCCAATCACAAATTCATCCTAAAATCAAAGACCCATTAGTTACCCACACTAGGGTTGGGTCACAACCCTAGCTTAAGGATCTAGCTACTCATATTTGAAGAAGAAACTAAGATAGATGATGAAATTGAACTTATAAATGTAAATTACAAGAAGGAAATCTAAGAAATATTGTAAGAACTAAGCTAAAATTGCTCAAAATAAAATAAAGCTATTGTTCACGTGCTCACTCAAACTGTTGATGCCCTAAAAATTAGAAAAAGATGTATTTATACTAGGCTAAAAATACTGGACAAAATTTCCCCTACGGAGATTTCGCTCCCAGCGTAATTTTGAGCGTTGCGGCGGATTGGCTTCTGTTGCAGCGGAATAATGACCGTTGTAGCGTTCTTGGACTTTGAACATTCTATGAATCTCCATTCCGCTCCCAGCGGAATTCTGTAGCGCTGCAGCGGTCACGGCAGCAGAATAATAGCGCTGACCGCGTTAATGTGAAAGCTCCAATTTGCTAACTCTATAAACTTTTCATAGTTCGTCCAGCGTAATTTTGAATGTTGCAGCGTTGGAGAAACCGTCGCAGCGGAATTGCAGCGCGGTCAACGGTGGAAACTGCCTCAAAAACATGCTCTTTGAAGTTTGGCAGCGATTGGAAATCCGTTGCAGCGAAGTGACAACCGTTGCAGCGGAATTTTAGCGTGGACAGTGCTTCTGCTGGGTACTGGGACAATGCAAGTTTCTGCTTCTTTTTGAGTCCTTTCAAGTCAATATTCACAATTCAACTCAATTCCTGCAATTCGAACAACTTGCATCAATTTGTGAGAGTATTTTCGTCAAATTCGCCTCAAAACCTAAGGAAACGGGAGTAAATAATAAGCACAAATCACTAGTTATCATATATGCATGTTCTTAAGGGGTGTAGCAGACATGGGGAGTCCTTAAGGGTCTTCAAACTTCACAAATCGTTGTATGGCCTCAAATAAGCACCAAGACAGTGTAACAAGAAGCTGACAGAATGTATAGGAGGTGATAAGGAGTATGTGGATGAACTATTCAAGGGTCCAGGAGGATATCAAAGGCTAGTGGGCAGACTTCTATACCTAACTATGACAAGTCCAGACTTAGCATTTATGGCACAAGTGCTGAGTCAATACATGCATTGTCCAAAAGTATTCCATATGGAAGCATCACTTAGAGTAGTGAGATACCTAAAATAAGCCTCGTGTTTAGAACTGTTGATGCATGCATAGAACACCAACAAGCTGAGTGCATATAGTGACTCAGACTGGGTGGCATGTATGCAAACTAGGAGGTCTGTAACTTGCTATTTGGTCATGTTTGGGGATGCATTGATATCTTGGAAGTCAAAGAAACAAGAAATTGTGTCCAAAAGTTCAGTTGAATCTAAATTCAGGAGCCTGGCTTCATGCACAACTGAAATAACTTGGTTGATATGGATGTTAAAAGAACTTGGAGTAGATGTGGAGCTACCTGTGAAGTTATTGTGTGACAACAAGGCTGCTATTCATATAGCAGCTAATCCAATATTCCATGAACGAACCAAGCATATAGACATGGATTGTCACTTTGTAAGGGAAAGAATTATGCAGGGAATACTGAGAACTGAGCATGTTTCAACTAAAGAACAATGGGCGTATCTTCTCACAAAGAGCTTAAGAAAACTTCAACATGATCACTTGCTAAGCATACTTGGAGTACAAAAAAAATTCAAGCTATCAGCTTGAGGGGGAGTGTTGAGTGTACTCAAGTCTACTTAACTATAGTTAATGTAGATGGTTAAGATTATTAGTTGGTTAAGTGAGTAGTTAGTTGGTGAGGATACAAAGTGTGTATGAGTAGAATAGTGTAGCTGAGAGTTGGTTTGTACAGTAACTTTCATTCATAACAGAGTCAGTTATTCTTCTTTGTGCCAACTGCCTTCTTCTTCTCTCGCTTCAGCTTCCATAGCCATGGCTAATCGAGGAAGGTTTTTTACCGATCAAGGTGACTAAATATTAGTTCCAAGACAATAGCAAATGACCTAAGTGCAAAACTCACTAAATATTTACTAAGAATAAGTTCAGAACTGAGTATAGAACCCACAAAAGGTTCAAATTTTAGACTCCGTCTAAGCTTACTTGCAAAATCCACTATTTCCTTGCACTGCCCGATCATGGAGGGACTTAGGAAAATGTCTAAGTCCAACCAAAACTCAAAGAGAAATCACTCCATGCAATCGTGGTCACAAGGGTGGCAAACGGGCAGGTCGGGTTGGATATGGACGAATTAAAAATGAGTAATGCAAAAACGGATAAATTATCCAACCCAGCCCATATTTAATACAGATAAAAACAGATTATCGAATACTATGAATATCCATATTATCCATGCCTTTTTTAATATGTTTATTTTTTGGAGAATTCCTAGTACAGTCAAACCTCTCTATAACAGCATCCCTATATAACAGTCATTCACTATAAAAGTCAAGTTTTTCTCAGAACCGATTTTTTAAGTTGTATTTTACCTCTCTATATAATATTTTACTTATAACAACATCATCCATGTTTATAGCAAGTCGTACTCCCATCAGCTTTCAAATAGATAAAGAAGTTAAGGCTAATGACATCAACCATCGGCTATTGGCCTTTATGAAAGTTCCTCCTGCTACTTGTTACGAAAGAAATTTCATAAGAGAGAAGAGGCAAAGAAGGAATTGATAGAGGTGTGTCAGATCAATACCTTATTGATCGAGAAAATGGGACTTGATTCTTTTTTTGCTGAAAAGAGAAGGTGCGTAGGCAGCTCTTCTAAAAAAGAGTGAAGTTCCACCCGCATTGAAGGCTAAAATGCTCTTTGTAAAATTACCCATTTATAACAACCATATAGAATCTTTAAGGTTACTAATAATAATTCTAAAAATATGCACACAATTGTTTTCATTGCACAAAGTTTTTATTTTGAATAAGACATGAGGTTTGAAAATTTGCACATGATCTATTTCATTGGACATATGCCAAAAAATATTTAGATAGAAGACTTAATTGTTAAGCTTTTATATTGTCTTTAAGTGAAAGCTATTGGATATCCATTTGTTGAAAATTTGGATAGGAATCTTCAATAATTCAAGCGTTATATTGCTAGTAAGAGAATAAAATCTACGAAACAAGCTACAATTACAAAGTTCTTCCATTAATCTTGAAAGAATTTATTTTTCTAAGTAGCTTTAAATATGTGCCTTGGAGTTTAAATCTTTATCATTTTGTTATGAGTTTATTAATAATACATTAGCTTTCTTCAATATTTAACTAGTGAAATATGCATATCTTTTGAGATTTTAAATTTGAATAATTTTTTTATTTTTTATATGTAAAATTAGCAATGAAATAATAATTGATATTTGTATAACTTTTATCTATAATGGCCAAAAAATACTTAAACGTCAAATATTGTTATAGGTGTATAATAACCATTCACTATAAAAATAAATATATATTGGAAAAAACAAGGATGTTATAGAGTGGGTTGATTGTATCCTAAACTTGAGGAACTCTCAATTTGAGACTTTATAAATGTAAAAGTTTAACCATTAGTAAAGGAAAATAAATCTCTGAAAGCTCTATACAATTCTCACAAATTTCCACACATCTTCACACTTCTTCCACACATAAAATAAGCTATCAATACCCCTATTTATAATAGTATGAAACCTATTTTAACTAGAAACGGGAAAGTTTATTCCTATATTTATTTTAATTGCAAATCATATTTAGACATGAATTAAATAAATAAATTCTAAATAACTAAGGTTTCCTACTACAACTTTGAATTAGTTTTCCAACATTCTCCCGTAATTCAAAGTTGTATACGTTTGACTTGTCGTTGTGCAATTATGTTGGAGCACTTCTCTCCAACTATCACTTTTGATGAAGCACATGTCTTCATCCCTCGATTTGTTGAAACACCTGTCTCCAACTCACGTTGATGCACTTTGTCACCAACACTCAATTTTTTTGAAGCGTCTGTCTCCAAGTCACGTTGATGCACTTTGTCTCCAACCGTCGATGCACTTTGTCACCAACACCCAATTTTGTTGAAGCACATGTCTTCAACACACGTTGATGCACTTTGTCACCAACACCCAATGTTGTTGACACGCATAATCAACTTCCAACTTTCTTAAAGCCTCTCTCCAACTTTTAGAGGAGAGTTTCTTCATCTTGTGTCATATTTGTTTGCACCTTTTTAAACTTGTTTTTTTTCTTGAATCTGTCGTGAAACATTTCATCGAACAAACTAATTTTGTTAACAACTATCTATGATTTTGCCAACATATTTTTCTGGCCAGACGGGCGGCACACATTGTCTAGCGTCGTCCGCCGGCAGCGGAAGCTACTTGATTCTCTCCCGAGATCGTAATAGACTCTGATACCAATTTGAAGGAAAATATTATATTATTAAATCTCTGAAAGCTCTCTACAAGTCTTAATTTCCTTCACACTTCTTCTACACATAAAATAAGTTATCAAAACCCTTATTTATAATAGTATGAAACCTATTTCAACTAGAAACAGGAAAGCTTATTCATATATTTATTCTAACTGCAAATCATATTTAGACATGAATTAAATAAACAAATTCTAAACAAATAAGGTTTCCTATTATAACTTTAAATTAGTTTTCCAACATCTAAGTGGATAATATGATTATCATTCATATTTGACCTGTTTTTAAAATTTAAAAAATTCATTATCCAGCTTATTTCTTAGTAATAATATAAATAAATAATCATTTTCTTTTAACTATTTTGCCACCACTAACCACTCATAGAAGCTCCAACTTCTGTCGCAAGACAAGCACGAACAACAAACAACTCATACAATCACTTTGAACGGCCCCACCTTTTTTCCTCAAAATAATCCTCATTTATTTCAATTATCGTTTATAGATATTACTGATTAATTGAGTTGGAATCTAACATCATTAGGCTGAATTAGGATTCTCATCATCCCGAAGATCTGTTGCCTATTTCTCTACATTACATGACATTGATCAAATCCATTAATTTCAATAAAAGAGTTATCAATATAGGAGTTGCCGTTTATCAAAAATTAAGCTATAGAAACATTATTCATTTGTCGATTTTTTCTCTACGCAAGTGACTCAGAACCATTTAATCGGTAATATAGTAGATTTTATGATCTATATAACATCAAGTTAGTAATCTTGATTGTTGAAGCCTTAGTCCAAATGGAAATCAATCAATTCTTAAGGGAGAATTCCAGGGTAAGAGTAAGCGGTTCAACCGAATGTATTACTTTTATCTCAATTAATATTCCGAATTTTTTTCATGTTTGCGTATACATGTATAAAATATACTCGTTTAAAATCTACTAATCCTAAATTTGCGTCGAAAGAAATTATATACTATCACTTACCTTGGATAGATGGGCATCCAAGTCATATGGGAGCCCTCTCCCACGTGTCGAGGTTTTAGAAGAGGAAGTCGCAAGGAGCTTGGAACGATGATAAAATTGTGATACAAACAGTAAAAATAATCTTTAATGTTAGCAATGTGATAGACTGTCTACATCACACATTTATAGTCCTTCGTTGAATTCTGCAGAATACTTTGGGCACCGAAAAAATGAAGTCATGGACAGCGCAACGTGGTAGGTAGGCTAGCAATGCCAAGGTGGATATTATAACTGAAAAAAGGGAAAAGAAAGAAAGAAAGAAATGCTTGTATGACGTAAGAGGATTGTGTGGGTCCCAATATCACATGCAAAGCGTTTTTGCATGAAAATTTACCCAACAACAATTGTTCCATATCACGTGACTATTCAATGACTGTATTTAAGGTTTTTGTTGCTCTTCTCCGGGACCCAACTTGCTTTACTTTAATCGGAAATAGTATTAGATTGCCCACCCCAATAAGAAAGTTGCAGGCTCTATTCAGTATTCTCCGCCAAAATCAATTTTGTCAATTTCCTCCCTGAAAACTGAAAATATGTAATTAACAGGAAATGTTTTCCCCCCATCTTTGCTTGACAAGATGTCTCGGATTCGAGCTCTGAATATAAAAAAATATTTGATAGGAAACATTTTTTCGAATAAAATCCTATGCGGCACGAATCCGAATATAAACGGACTTAAATACGAGTACCTGACACCGGGATACGAAACCAAAAGAAAAAAACCAAAACCCCTTATTTGTAAAAGGAAGCAAAACTATGTAATCCTCTAAAATTTCATATTTAGAGAGAAATAGTACGTCTGCAAAAAATTTAAGTCTAGTAATATCGGTGAGAGTATCCTGTAGCAATTTGAGCTCAAACTCATCTAACATGTCCAATCCGTCTAAAGATTAATGGGTTGGGCTAAAAATATTTTAGCGCATGGGTCAATTTGGGCTGAGCTCAAGTTAACCCATTATTTTTCATGACCCAAATACAACCCATGAAACTCTCCCAAAACAAAGGAATCCCAACCCAACTTATCTAGAAATTTACTTAGTTGTCCCAATTTTACATTTTTTTATATTTTTAATTTTTTTTTTTTTTTTTTCTGCACCACTCACTGACCCACCATACCCCCTAACCACCCCCACTCCCACCCCATCGTGCGCAAACCCACTCATTTTTTTTTTTCACTTTTTTTTTTTTTTTTTAATTTTTTTTTTTTTTTTTTCTGCACCACTCACTGACCCACCATACCCCCTAACCACCCCCACTCCCACCCCATCGTGCGCAAACCCACTCATTTTTTTTTTCACTTTTTTTTTGTATTTTTAATTTTTTGTTTTATTTTTTATTTTTCTGCACCACCCACCCCCCAGGCAAACCCCCCAAAAAAAATTTACTTTTTTTTTATTTTTGTATTTTTAATGGGTTTTTATTTTCATTTTTCTGCACCACCCACCCCGCGAAAACCCCAAAAAAAAATTTGTACCTTTTTTTTTGTATTTTCAATTTTATGTTTTTTTTCGTTTTTCTGCACCCACCCACCCACTCGCGCAAACCCCCTAAAAAAAATCTTTACTTATTTTTTGTATTTTTAATTTTCTATTTATTTATTTTTTGTTTTCTGCACCACCCACCTCCCCGCCCCGCAAACCCCCTCAATTTTTTTTCTTGTTTTTGTATTTTAAATTTTATGTCTTTTTATTTTTCTTCACCACCCACCCTACCTCCGTAACCCCTCCCCCCCACCTCCACTCGCAAAATATTTTTCAACTTACACATTTTAAGGTAAAAAGATTTTTTAATGCAAGATGAGCATAGTTCAAAAACATGGGTCAAGTTGGGCGAGTTGGGTTATGACCCATTGTTTAGCCCATCTTAACCAAAATACACTTTGGCGCTCTTTTTGTTCCTTCTAATTTTAAAAATAATTTTATTTGAAGAGGAGACGATCCTTGATAAAATTGTAATTTATAATTGTATGGGTCAAAATCCGACTGAGGAAATTCAACACGAAGAGGTGAATATCGTAAGGAATTTGGCCGAGGCCGACCAATGATTAACGAAACTTATCGTCGAGCAGTCAACCACGACCGATGTCGAGTGTCACGAGCAACAGTAACAACTAGTTTTGTACTAGGATATTTAGAGGGAAAATTCCATTGAATATTCTCTGTACTTGTACTTTTAGCATTCTTTGGGGGAATGTCCCATATAAATAGAACGAGAGATAAAGCAAAAGACATGTAATATAATATGTGATAAGAACTCTTTTGAAAAGCAAACTCTCTAGATAAATACAAAGAACGTCTTTCTAAGGAGATTCGTCTTTTGGATTATTCCTTGTCATTTCCACCAGATCCGAGAAATTCTTCAATATTCTCATAGATACTGTCATATATCATTGTCAAAAAGAGGAATCATCCACCTCATTCAATATTGGGTGAATCTTCCTCTTTATTTACATTTAGTGCCACTTATTGTTATTTAATATTTGATACTTCTAGCACACTATTGCACTCGAAACATTTAATACATGGTGCATTAAATCTGTCTCAACACTGTTTTACATCACCCACATTACTTATCATAGATCTGAAGTTATTATCTTTAACTAGGATTAACCTCTCAAATAATTAATTAATTAGTTTAACCAAAGATCATATTTTTTAGTCAAATAACAATTACATAATACAGGGGCAAGTTCTGCAACTCGAATCCAGAGAATGCTGCTTTCGCTTTAGTACATTCACATCTAAAAAGGAAAAAACGAAAAGAAGACTCCGATTTAAAAGATCAAAAATTGGAATAAGTTATTTATTTCAATTTCTGTAAAACAAGCTAAACAGAGAGACATAATGTTAATGTAAGTAATCGAACTCTGAGAAAGGATTTCATACAAGGAAACCCTAGAAAATAGAAAGAGAGAAGAGAGAGTTTTTATTTCATCGGAAATATACACAAGATACAATATGAATCTCTACCTTTCTAGATGGATCTCCTACTATATATACATGAGCTATTAATAAAGAGTACATAGACTAAAGTGTAAGAAATGAAAGTTATAATAAAGCCGGATATCAACTACTATTGGGCCTGGAGATGGGCTTCTATTAACACCCCCCTCAAGATGGAGGGTGAAAACACTCCTAGCTTGCCTAAGATAGAATGATGAAGTGGTCCATGCAAGGCCTTAGTCATAATATCTTCCAGCTGATCAGAACTACGAACAAACTGAAGAGAAATCAGCCAAGAAGAGAGACAATCGCGGACATAATGGCAATCCACCTTAATGTGCTTTGTCCGCTCATGAAATACGAGGTTCTTGGAAATATGTAAAGTAGAATGGTTGTCACAGAACACAGGTACAGGTGCAGTAATAGAGAGTCCAAGATCACCAAGGAGACGAACAAGCCAAGACACTTCAGCCACGACCTTTTGCAAATTCCTATACTCTGCTTCAGCAGAGGAAAGGGAAATAGTAGGTTGTTTCTTGCTCTTCCACGAAATGGGGCAGCCACCAAGAGTAATAAAAAAACCAATGACAGACCTCCTTGACAAAGCACAAGTGGCCCAGTCAGAATCAGAAAAGGAAACAAGAGAAAGATCAGATGCACTGGACAATAAAATCCCCTGAGCTGGTGCAAACATAAGGTATCTCAAGACATGCAAGGCAGCTAACATATGAGGGACCCTGGGAGTCTGTAGAAATTGGCTCAAATGCTAAACAGAATAAGAAATATTAGGTCGGGTATGTTGCAAGAAGTTCAGCTTGCCAACTAGTCTTCTATAAAGACTAGGATCTGGGAGAGGATCACCTATGTCAACAGTCAACTTAATATAAGGATCCAAGGGGGTGGAAAGGGGAGATAGATGAGAGCACTTGAATTCCTCTAACAAGTGATGCAAAACATAACCATCAGAATGGGAGAAAACTTCAAGGCCCAAAAAATAATGAACCAAATCAAGATCTTTGATCTTAAATTGATCATTCAAAAACTGTTTTAAGGCAGTCATTTCAGCAATATCAGAACCATCAAGAAGGATGTCATCAACATAAACCACAAGGATGACCAAAGAAGCACCAGAAGACTTGGTAAATAAGGAATAATCATTCTTGCTGGCAATGTAGCCTTTGGAGAGCAAGGCATCAGACAGTTTAGAAAACCACTGCCTGGAAGCCTTCTTAAGGCCATATAAAGACTTCCTGAGTTTGCAAACCAAAGAAGAAGCAGTAGAGGAAGAAGAAGAATAGGAGATCTGAAGACCAGGGGGATCCGCATATATACTTCCTCATGGAGATCTCCATGAAGGAAGGCATTATTGACATCAAGCTGGAAAAAACAGTCCAATGTCTCTTGACAGCCAAAGAGAGGAGATATTTAACAGTAGTGAGCTTGACAACTGGAGAGAAAGTCTCTGTGTAATCAATACCCTCCTTCTGAGTATCACCCATAATGACAAGCCTAGTCTTGTATCTCTCAATAGAGACATCAGACCTCTGCTTAACCTTATATACCCACGTGTAGAGAATGACTTTCTTATGAGAGGATAGAGGGATCCTAAGTAATTCTAGCTAAATATGTGTTCTGAGGCCCCGAAAGCCTCCGTTAATCTTACCTCGATATGCGTGCACAGACCGGGGGTGTAGCCGGGAAGTCCTTATGTTGAAATTCAATGAAAAATGAAATTTATGATAATTAAATGAATAAAGTTGACTTTGGTCAACATTTTTGGTAAACGGACCCGGACTCGTGATTCGACGGTCCCGGAGGGTCCGTAGAAAAATATGGGACTTGGGCGTATGCCCGGAATCAAATTCCGAGGTCCCAAGCCCGAGAAATGAATTTTTAAAGAAAATTATTTTCTGAAAATAATAAAGGTTTTTGAAAATGAACTTTGATGTGAAAACCGTGTTACCGGGCCCGTATTATGGTTCCGGAGCCTGGAACAAGTTTATTATATGTTAATTGTCTTATCTTTGAAATTTGGTGTAAAACAGACTTGGAATGACGTGTTTCGGATAAAAATTGAAAAAAAATAAGCTTTATGAAGTTTTAAGAAAATTCTATTAGTTTTAAGGTTTAATTCCTTGTTTTTTATGATATTTTGGTGATGTAAAAGCTTGAATAAGTCCGTAGGATATTTTGGGAGTCGTGTGTGTTTTTGGTTTTGAGACCCGAGGGCTCGGGTGAGTTTCGGATAGCTAACGGGGTGTGAAGTGCATGAAAAATCTGGTGTTTTTGATGTTTTGCTGGTGTCTGGTGTAATACCCTTCGCGAACGCGGCCAAGGGCTCGCGAACGCGAAGGGTAAAATATGGTGGCCTGGGACTTACTCTACGCGAACGCGTAGAGGGAGATGCGAACGCGGAGCACTGGACAGTGCTTCTACGCGAACGCGTCCCCAGGGGTGCGAACGAGTAAGCTTAGGGGGAGGTCGGGGGGGCAGGGTAGGTTTGTTCTTCGCGAACGCGGGCGTAGGCTCGCGAATGCGGAAGCCTAGGAAGTTAGACCTTCGCGAACGCGGCCCTGGCTCCGCGAACGCGTAGGTCCCAGCTGCTAACCCTTCGCGAACGCGGCCAGTGGCCCGCAAACGCGAAGGGCAATTTTGCCGAGTGATTTTAATAACCCAAA
>ML276093.1:71447-87636 GCA_005239495.1 Nicotiana undulata
GGAAGTTGGATTATAAAGGAAAGACGGTTTTAGAGGGTTGATTGATATACTTTGGATCGAGGTAAGTGTCTTGCCTAAGTTTGGTGAGTGAATAGGTATTATTTGCTATGTGCTAAGTGATTACCATGTTCATTGCATAGGTGAGGTGACGAGTACCTATGCAATGTGTGTCAAGCATGCCCGTGAGTCTATTTTGATAGAAATTGCAGTATTTCTTCCATGTTTAGCATATTATGAGATTGTCTTTACTTGGTAATTTATTCTTGATTGAAAGTATTGGCTGTTGAGTTTGAGAAGTGTTGATACGAATGATAATCCAAATGTAGAGTATACGATTGAAGTGATTGGTTATAGCTGAGACCCTTGTCGGGCATTTATTGAGTTATTAATTGATGTTTTTCCTCTTGGCGGGTGTTTTGAACTGTCAATTTCCACTATGTTGTACTCCTTGCCATTATATCTGTTATTGTTTGGTGAGGAAGAGTGTAAAGCACGAAGGGTGATGTCGTGCCACGATTCATATTGATTATAAGCACGAAGGTTAATGTCGTGCCATGATTTCCATTGATTACATACACGAAGGTTAATGTCGTGCCATGATTTACATTGCCTTACATTGTACATTGCATTATGAGGAAGAGAGTAAAAGCACGAAGGGTGNAACCGTGCCATCGTTTTACATTTCTGGTACTTATACTTGTTTCGTTGGCTATTGTGTTAGATTGCCTCCCTTGCTTACTTCTATCTGTCAATTTGACTGCTTCAATTCACTTGTTCCCCTTACTGCTCTTGTATCCCTTACTTGTCTACTTAACTCTTGCCTTGTATTATCCCTGTTACCTGTTGTAGAATAGGACATGTTATCGTTATTGTCAAGTATAGCCTCGTCACTACTTCGGCCGAGGTTAGGCTCGGCACTTACTCAGTACATGGGGTCGGTTGTACTGATGCTACACTGCACTTCTTAATGTTGTGCAGATCCCGCATCCGGACCTAGTGGACCGCATTGAGGGAGTCACCTTCAGTCCACCCAGAGCTTCAAGGTATACCGCTGGCGTTCGTGGGCCTTGGTGTCTCTCCTGCATTTGGATTCCTTATTGTCTTACCTTTTCTCCTAGTTTCAAGACAATTATATATTTCCTTTCAAACTCTGTATTTAGCACTCAGTTTAGATAGTCCGTGAGGTTGTGACACCCCGATTTTGGGTATGTGACATTATGTACTTTATTATTTCACTTTGCATTTTGAATTTCTATTACATTTCTGTTGTTAAAGTTATGGAGTATGTTGGTTATTTCAGTTCAGATTTGAAGGGTATCAATTTTACTACTGTTGAATTGATTTGAAAAATATTGATGTGTAGTATACGTTGGCTTGTCTAGCGGGTTCAACGTTAGACGTAGTCACGGTCTGAAAGGTGGGATTTCGGGTCGTGACACCCAGGTATGGTTTGCCTCAAGAGCCTGGAATTCGTGTAGCATGGCCTCTTGCCAAATAGGATTAGATGCAGCCTGCTGGTAATTAGAGGCTCAAGCATGTGCAAACCAGAGGTAGAAACCTTGTGATTCAGATAGACAAGTGGGGAAGATGAAGGAAGAACAGAAGAGCAAACAAAATCTGAGAGGTAGGCTGGTGGATTAAAAATTCTGCCTAATCTCTTGAGAACAAGAAGAAAAGGAGGGGGAGGAGGACCAGAAGTGGAAGGAGGAGGAGATGTTGGTGCAGAAACATTGGGAGGAGGGATCAAGAGAGGAGAGGTATAAGGTGTTGGAGGAGAAGAGGTAATAGGAGGAACATCATAGTCAACAAAGTCAGTGGGAGGTGAAGGGAAAGAAGAGGAAGGAGGAACGTGGTAAGGAAAAATGTGTTCATGGAAAAACACATCCCTAGAAAAGAATACAAAATGGGTAGAAATGTTAAGGAGCTTATAACCATTCTTCCCACATGGGTATCCCAAAAACACACAAGAGATGGCTCTAGGTTTGAACTTATCCCTACCATGTTTGGGGCTAGTAGCATAGCAAAGGTACCCAAAGGACTTCAAATGATCAAACGAAGGGGGATAGCCATGTAGTTTTTCAAAGGGGGAAATGTTATGAAGGACACTGGAAGGTAATCTATTGATCAAATAAGTGGTTGTGAGAACACAGTCACCCCAATACTTGAGGGGAAGTTTAGATTGATACAAAAGAGCCCTAGATACTTCCAATAGGTGTTTATGTTTTCTTTCAACCACACCATTTTGTTGGGGAGTGTGAGGAATACTAGTTTGATGGAGAATGCCATTGGCAGAAAAAAATTGTTGGGCTTCAGAGCTAGAGACTAGCTCATAAGCATTATCAGACCTAAAAGATTGGATAGTTAGTGAAAATGAACTTTCACCATTACATAAAAAGCCTTAAGTACAGGAAGAGCATTGCTCTTGCATTACAATAGATGAGTCCAAGTGACTCTGGAGAAGTCATCCACCATGGTCAAAAAAACACCTGAACCCATTATAGGTCCGGGTACTGTATGGACCCCATATGTCAATGTGAACAAGTTGGAAAGGAGTAGATGATTGAATAGAACTATCAGGGAATGGAAATATTTGTTGTCTTGCCATTGGGCAAACGTCACAAAAAAGTG
This sequence comes from Nicotiana undulata, assembly GCA_005239495.1. Lineage (NCBI taxonomy): Eukaryota > Viridiplantae > Streptophyta > Magnoliopsida > Solanales > Solanaceae > Nicotiana > Nicotiana undulata. The sequence goes on from ML276093.1 coordinate 74,076, forward strand.
TTTGTTTAGATGAAATCTTACCATACAAAAAGGAGATAGATTTCATTCTATTAAAAGGAACATGGCCCAATCTTTGATGCCAAATCACATCATTTTTATTAATATCAGAAGAAATGCTAGTACAATGGGTAGAAGAAACATTAACAGGAGTAGATTGAATATTATAAGATGCACTAGAATTATTACATTGAACATGATTAGAAACAGTAATAGGAAGAGAAACAACAGACATAGTAGATGAATTCATAGCAGGATGCAAGAAGTACAACCCATTTGCAGCTTTACCAATTTCCAGTGGCCTCCTCAGAGAATGGCCCTGTAAAATGCAGGCAGAAATGGTAAGAGTTGCAATGCATCTGAATAGATATTAGATTGAAATGAAAAGAAGGAACTAACAGAACATTATGTAAAATCATATCTGGCCTGAGTTGTATGGACCCAGTAGATATGACCCTTCACTTTATATCCATTAGGCAGAGTTATTAAGGAAGGAGTAGTGAGTGGTGTTAAGTTGAATAAAAGGTGTTTGTGAGGTGTTATGTGGTTGGTAGCACCTAAATCTAAAATCCAAGGATTTGAACCTAAGTTTGAAACTACACATGCATGAAAAGCAGCAGAATGCACTTCAGGGTGATTAAACACACCTGCAAAGTGAAGAAAACCAATATTTTCTGAACCAGGAGTTTCAGGATGTATGGCAGGAGGATGATTCAACTGTTGAAAAAGAGTCATGAGATGGTTATATTGCTCTTTGCTGAAGCCATGACCAGTGGTCTCAGAAGATTGTCCATCAGTATGAGTATAATGAGAAAAAGAACCTTCAGATTGCACACAAGCAGCAGACCTTTTGCTTTTGGTGAACTTGAAGTCAGAGGGAAATCCATGAAGTTTGTAACACTTCTCAATGGTATGACCAGTCTTTTTGCAATACTTGCAAGACATTTGAGAGGAAGAACCTGATTCTCTCTTTAGGTCAAGCTGGAACCTTTGAGTGAATGATCTAGCAGGTGCCTCAACAGGGCTGCTAGAGGCATTGAATGAGGCAGACTCATTTGAGAAGCTGGAGATAGGAGCTGAATGTCTCCTTTTGCTTTTCACCATGTTGAAGCATAGAATAGGCTTTGCTTAGGTATGGAAAGGATGGCATCATCAGAATGTTACTCTTGCAAGTGGAATAGGACTCATTCAAACCACTAAGGAATTGATATATTTTCTGTTGTTTAATGAATTTTGGTAAGGCTCCACAAGTACATATTGGTCCTACGTAGGCAGTACTAAGTCCATCCCAAAGACCCCTCAATTTTGTAAAATAGGTGGCAATATCTAAAGGGCCTTCGGAAGCATCACTGATTTCCCGTTGTATTTGAATATATTTTGAACCATTTGATGTACCAATCTTTCATTAATATCATCCCAAATGTCTTAAGCAGGATCAAACCCCATGACATTGTTTGTTATGTCTCTAGATAATGAATTCGGTATCCATGCAATTACCATGTCGTTGCATCTTTCCCATAAGGAGTAATAAGGAGAGTCGATTTGAGGTTAGTAATTTTTTCAGTTATGAACCCTAGTTTATTCTTAGCAGACAGAGAAGTAAGCATATTTTTGCGCCACAACGAAACAATTTCCATCGAAAGGTGGAGACACTAAGTGTGCACCAGGACTATCAGATGGATGTACATAGAATGGGTGAGATGGATGTATAATGAAGTCATCAAAACCATCTAACACAGCAAAAAAACTATCATTTGGACTTCCCATGATTAAACCCTAGAATTATAAAATTCCTAAAACTGATACAAAAAAAAATACTCGATTTTCACCTATATGCAACAGGATGAAGTAGAATGTTACCGTCCTTCTTTGCAACCTAAAAAGGGCCATGAAACAGAGTTATCCGCTGAAATCAGTGAGAATGAACAAATATCGGAGAGCGGAGAGTTCCAAAGGAAAATACCATAAATCACCGTGAAAAGTTGAAGATAGTTGCAATCTACAGCTAGAAAATATCATACCCCAAAGCTCCTTATCAAAAACGCGAGTAGAGATGGAGATGGACGGAACAGAAAATCTCCATGGAAGTCGACGAGGTTACCATCGATCGAAAGGGGAGAGCGAGGATCATTGATTCCTAGCTCTAATACCATGTTAATGTAAGGAATCGAACTCTGAGAAAGGATTTCATAGAAGGAAACCCTAGAAAATAGAAAGAGAGAAGAGAGAGTTTTTATTTCATCGGAAATATACAGAAGATACAATATGAATCTCTACCTTTCTAGATGGATCTCCTACTATATATACATGAGCTATTAGTAAAGAGTACATGGACTAAAGTGTAAGAAATGAAAGTTATAATAAAACTAAGTAGGCTGCAGGGTATCAGCTACTACTGGGCCTAGAGATGGGCTTCTGTTAACACATAATCAATGTCCTTCACTTTGTATATGATTTTCATGGGGGCCTTTAAATGTCTTATTTGCGTAAAAATTGCACGGGGCGCCCTATTTGGTCACCCTCATTTAACATATACCCATATTTTTAAAATTATTTAACCTATACCCTAATTTTACAACTTCGGACGCCTCCTTCTTCCTGCTACCTGTGCAAAACTTCAGCTTATTTAGTGTTAAGTTTTTACAAATGAACTAAATAACTTCAGCCTCATCTGCTGAAGTTTTTGATAAAGCTTTATGACAAAACTAAACTTCAGCTTATTTAGTGCTGAAATTTTTACAAATGAACTAAGTAACTTCAGCATCTTCTGCCGAAGTTTTTGAAAAAGCTTCATGACAAAACTAATGAATCTAGGACAAAACTTCAACTTATTTAGTGCTGAAGTTTTTACAAATGATCTAAATAACTTCAGCAGCTTCTGCTAAAGTTTTTGAAAATCTTTATGACAAAACTAATGAAACTAGGACAAAATTTCAGCTTACTTAGTGTTGAAGTTTTTACAAATGAACTAAATAGCTTCAGCATCTTCTGCTGAAGTTTTTGAAGAAGCTTTACGACAAAACTATTGAATCCAGGACAAAACTTCAGCTAAAACATGCTTAAGTACAGCAAATAGAGAACAAAACTTCAGCCAGTAGAATGTTTAAGTTCAGCATTACAAACAACTTCAGGCACGTCTCCTAGAATGCTGTAGTCCGTGTGATTGCCTTTGCTACTTCAGATCCGTATGCCTGAAGTTTATGCGAAAAGTGGGTACGCTTGTAAAAAAAATTTACAAAGCAAGTATAGATGCAAATGCCCCTTTATTTGCATGCGTACTTTTTTCCATTAGTTCAAATAACCGTAAAAACTAAGCCTTTTTGTGAACCAAAGTACCGAGTCGTCTTTACATGGTTCCATAGTGTAAGGTCAACCTATTATTATTTCGAGTCAAACAAGATTTTCTTTGATCATGTTTTTATAATTCTTTTTAATTATAGTATTAAATTGTTAACTATTGTGACTTACTTTTTATATAATTATTAAATATGTAAATTTAAAACTTTATGGTTGACTTCACACCAAAAATTAATAAGTTTGACCATGAGAAGGATCACATGACAGAAAGGGTAGTTATCAAGGACTTCCTAATAGCTAAAATTTCTGCTTAAATGACAATTTATCCACATCCGATTTCAACGAAAAGCTAATCGAATTGACTCTGAAAACAAAACTCGATAAGAGCGGTGGCTGATCTTCCTTCTTAGTACCACACAGTTTGCTCCAGGTGTTCGCAACAGAAGTAAAAGTAATTGGTAGGATTTATTGTAAAATCAGTAAGGACCATTATCGTTGTTTAACTTTTGTGCGAGTGCCTGTTTTTTGTTTTCTTTCTTCTTTTCTTTTTTGGATGTGAACTCATAATGACAAATAATTATTTATTTACTTGTTTATTTTGTGTTAACACACCAGTCTATTGTCTAGGTTCCCAAATAGAATCTAGTTTTGACAATACTCTATAACTACTATATTACGACACTAGCTCCTCCCAGATTTCTCCCCCATGAAGCTGACATAACAGCAAAGTCGAAGAATGAGTAGCACAAAAGATTACACAGATTCAGATTCTTACATGCCAACTCCATAATTTGCAAGAGTTATAGCTCTGTTTGAGCGCGTTTATAGGTAAGGTTCTCTTTTCTTTTCCTTTGAGAACCGTGGAATTGTAGAAGCAGTGAGTTGGAGACGACAAATATTGAGCTCAAAGCCATTAATCCTCCTGTCAGAAAAAAGGTAACAGTGGTTAATTATCTTTCACAATATGTATATATATTGGCTACAATCTCCAGAGAATTCGTCACCAAGACAGAAAATAAGTGATAGGTAGCAGGGCATCTTGAATCCTTTGGATCAAGAAGGCTGAACAAGCAATATGGGTGTTATTTACCTGAAAGAGATGGTGTCATTGCAAAATCAAAATTTGGAAGTAGCACTCCAGCTGCAATGGGTATTGCGACAACATTATATGCAACCGCCCAAGACAAATTTTGATGAACTTTTGCCATAGTTGCCCGTGCAAGATCAAGAGCTTCCACCACCTGCCAAAGAGGAAGCATTTGCCAATTACAAGATATCCAGATTGAATTTGCATTTCTGTTAGCAGGAAGGCGCATTGTTATTTTTTCATCACATAGAAAATGCTGATATACACATGGTGGGAGATACAGTCTGCTTTCACTCTATTTGAGAAAAGAGTACGTAGACAAAGTCTGCTTTCACTCCCCTGAACCTAACCATAGCTTTTTGACCATAATTCTCACGACCATAGCGTGGAACAAGCGTTCTGTATGTTATTATTTGTGCTATGATATTCAGCACTTTTACAAACAAAAAGTTATGAACCCATTTTCTTTTCCTTGATAAGGGAAATTCTGAATCCAGTGGAACTGTATTCTCATGGCTATTCTCATGACTATCCAGTGAAAAGCAAACCAGAAACAAGATATAAGAGGATAGTGATAAATAATTGTATCTTCTTATGACATAGTACACCTTACAAACTTATAAAATAAAAATCGACTTGGAAATGGTTACACAATTTATATGGTCAACAGTAACAAGTGAAGACATGATTAAACATTTGATTAAAAAAAAATTTAAAAAAAAAGTAAACAAAAGCCTCACTGTGATGACATGGAACAAACTGTTTTTGTATGAATGTGATGACATGGAACATGTACCTGCGAAAGTTTATTTCCAAGTAGTATAATAGATGCTGCATTTGAAGCAGCAGTTTCCTGTCCTTCAACTTGCAAAGCAATCCCCACATCAGCAAGAGCAAGAGAAGGTGCATCATTAATGCCATCACCAACCTTCAGTATGCAAGAATTTCCAGTTAGATAGCTGTGCATAGTATCTGACAATTTAGCAAATCATAGGCTCAGACAGTAAAAAACCTAATACTCGTTGAGAGATAAATAGAGAAATGAAGAGCCCCAAAGAAAGAAAAGAACTATGACAACACTTGCTAGAGGGGCAAATAAGACAGCCCAATTACCGGATGATGTGTGCCATGAAGTAGTTTCCTTAAAAGAGAATTGTAATTACAGAAGTCGATTTTTGTATATTATAAACAGAGTTGTTTGGGAGAAAGGTAGCAGCCAATTGCACCTGCTATTATGGACAAGATAACTTTTATATGTTTGAGGGACAAATAGAAATATCAGGTTTCACCAGATAAATGCATTTACCATGGCAACATGGTGGCCAGAAGCTTGAAGAACTGAGATGGCAGCAGATTTCTGCTCGGGTGTCAAAGATGCATTGACAAATTTGTCTTTTATGCCAACCGTCTTTGCTACAGTTGCAACTGCCTCTTCCCTGTCTCCCGATAACAGTACTGTTTCAATTCCCTTGTCCTGAAGCCTTCAATTGGCAAGAATTTGAAAAGTGAGAAAGATATGAGAAAACTAAAGAAGAACAAAATTACAATGTTTACTAGAGGAAGTTAGAGGAAAAGAATGAGGAATTCCCAATGGGAGGGTGGTGGAACAGATTTGGTGTGACGCTCTACGTACTGAATCCACTGAAAATGCAATCTCATGGAAACATCTGTTAAATCTTTAATCTGGGTTTCAAATATAAATTCTAGAGTCTGTAGAACTGCGAGAGGCAAGTCAATCTAAAGGCACATATAACTTCTTCAAAAGGCTGAAAAGTGAAAACTGATGATAAACTCAAATTCCCACTTTATGGTAACTTCTTCAAAAGGATAGAATTAAGACGAAGGTGATGACCTACCACACATTAAAGAAGCAATAGTAACACATATGTAGAAAGGAGAAAATAAAGCGGGGTCATGGGGCACTAATGATGATTGCAGCTTCTAAAATGCATCTAAAATTTACATTTGAAATCATCTTCGTCAGAGAGTACCTTCTTATGGTAGACTCAGCATCCTCGCGCAATTTATCAGAGATCGCAATAGCCCCAATCACACCCTCTCCCTCCCGACCAACGTATACAACTGTGGTTGAATGGTTAGATGATTGACTGTCCTCTAATGATTTATGCATCACAGATTGCTCAAGAGTCCTCAAATCAGAAAGGTCTACTTTTTGCTGGAAACGTTCTTGAACCCATTTCAGCTTTCCAATTGCAACCAAGAGGCCATTTACTTCTGCCATCGTTCCAGAGCCAGGTTCAGCTAATTGTCCACGTGTGACAGGGATACTCAAATTTAACGATTCTGATTTGCTTATAATAGCATGAGCAATGGGATGTGATGCTGTTTTCTCCACTGCAGCAGCTATCTGAAGAATCTCTAGTTCCTCACGACCCAAAGACGCTATAGCACAGACAGCAGGTTTTCCTTCAGTCAGAGTTCCTGTCTGAGAATTACAGGCAGAGATCATGTTTTTATTACAAATAAATTACAGCATATCTTTTGACTTTAGCTGTGTAAGTAAACATTGCAACAAAGTACTCAATTGAAGAACTATTTAACACCTTGTCCAGCATGACATGATCCACGCCTGCCAAGCGTTCCAGTACATCTCCTCCTCTAATAAGAAGTCCTTTCCTTGCTCCTGTTTGGTTTCAACAGAAATATACAAGTTCAGTAATTTGACAATCTATTAGGCTACATTATTGGGGGGAAAAACTGCCCATTAAACTAGAGGGGGAAAAAGGCGATATAATCCAAGAAGTGGCTTTCTGAATGTTGGTTGTGCCAGTCTTCCGTAAATCCAAATTAAAGTGAGTAGCAGACTACCATTTGATGAAACTCGCACATTAAGCTGAAACGTCTGCACGAACAGGTTTTGAATAAGAGGCAAAAGTCCTCACCGGAGGAGTCTCCTCAACTCTGGCCAACTTTACTCGAAGGACCTTAAACATAAGCACCACAATATTTCTGTTTTTAATGTATTTTTTAATATGGTAAACCTCACCCCCCAAGCCTCTTGCCCATGAGTCAACAGTGGCCCTTTTTCACTTTGCTCTCTTGGTAACTTGAACTCCCAACGTCTTGATTGGAAGTGAAGTGCTCTTGCCAAATGGGTAATCTAACTTGCCATTACATTAAAAATCAAATCTAATGAGTCTTTCCAGTAATCCTTTTATCTTCTTCTTCATCATGTAATTTTATTTTATCTTTTGCTCCTTCCCCTCTTTTAGTGACAAAGCATTTTAGGAGGAAAATGGAATCTATCATAAAGAATCCGGGATGTAGGCATAGACCCATAGTGTGAACGAGGTAAGCGAGTGCCGTCTGCAATGTTAACTGAATCTTTGATAGGGCAGGGACACCTTACATTCTTGAACAGATAACCATCTGTTGGCTAACCTTGCCTCCTCCATCCCTCGGGATACTTAGATAAACCTAATGCCCCAAATGAAAAGTGTCACAAAGGTCTCGTAAAAACTTTGGCCATGGTTATTCTCCATATTATCCAGCAAACTCTCTAATCCCTATACAACCATACAGTACTACTCGTAATGCCTTTGTGTACCACTTGATGAGTCCCTTGGCTGTCTTAAATTTGAAGTATTCAAAAGTCCAGATCGTTCATTGAAGATGAAGGTTTGACATTCTCTTCTCTTTTAGTTGCAGTTTTTAAAGAAATGAACTGTGAACCTAACTCAATCCTAAAAGCTAGCTCATGAGAGTAGTATCGCCCAACACCATATAGGACTTGACACTCCTCTACATACCCAGGACTAGATAACTCGAGTGTAGATAACATAACACGGGGGCCCAACATTGAAAAACACAACAACAAATGACGACGGTACTGACTCTAATACCATGTGAAGAAATGGACCTTGAACATAACTCAACTCCAAAAGCTCGCTTATAAAGGGCGGATTGCCCAAGACCCATATAAGGAGACCACAACCCATTCCCCTCAACCAATATGAGACTTGACACTTTTGAAGGGGATTTCATCACGTGATAACAATAGTATCATGAAAAGTGACAGCCCTGGCATGTTGTAGGATTCCTGTCATGCAACAACATTAAAAATTCCAATCGCATGTCAATCACTCCTCTTCATCTCTGAAAACCAACATGGAATTGATTTGAGGCATAATTGATGATATTTCAGGGATAAACTAAGGCACATAGCACTAGTGAGTGTTGGGTGAGGCTGGCATGCACCTCCACGGCTGTTGTGGTGCGTTTTCAGAGAGCCTCAGGTAAACCTTTCAGAACACTGACCCAACACCACCGCGGCACCACCACCTTTACAACAGCGAAATGCAGCTATTAAGGGATACACTAGTTACTCTCTCCTCATTGGAGAACTGCACTTCTGCAGTCAGTACTTTGACTTAACCAACCTGCTCTTTAGACCCAGCTTTGCTCAGTGTTCGAAAGATGTACTATTTCAGAGATGACCCTAAGCGTCAACAATCGTCCGTGCATAACATTCTCAAGGTAGCCTCCTAGTTTTCAAATTATTTCAAAAATATTCTCGTTTTCAGCTGTTACATGATATGTATAGGATGAGCAGAGGACAGCCAGAAAATTTTATAGAATTGTTAGTAGTATTGGTATCTCTGAAGCCCCAGGAGCACACCTTTCTGCTTGTTGATTGGTACAACTAGATCTCACTCTAGCATTTTAGTTTACGAAGCAAAAGATGCATCAAAAGAAGAGTGGTCTCCTGAGGAAAAAGCAATGTCCAAAAGAAGACAAGGAATGTAACAGGTATCTCCTGAATTGCTGTGTATAAGGGAGAATGGGGGAAATTCCGAGGATTACAGCAAAAGCATTTGAATCTGATTATGTACCTAGTGACGTGCCAACTAGAATCGCAGTTGGTGTGGCAAGGCCTAAAGCACAAGGGCAGGAGACGACCTGTCAAAAAAAAAAAATCAACATGCCATTTTAGGACATTTATAAGTTGGAGGAACATATGCTCGAAGTTTTCAAGTCCCAGAACAAGCTAGGGTTAGAACTAGGAGCAGGGTAGGTGAATTGGCCACAGTAAGCTTGGACGAATGGTATCACAATCATTACAGATAATTTACTCCCAATACACAAAGAGAACAAACTTCTGCCTGCAGGCAAGCTATCTTGTGCTTTTACCAATAATGATAGTACGATAGGGTATTAATGAAGCAACAGCATATAAAAAACTGCCCTTCTGCAGTATCCAGTTTACTACAGATGTCCTCTGTTTTAAACTTTACAACTTGATTTCTACTTTGGGTCATCCCATGGCTTCTGCTAAAAGTAAACTACTACAATTTTCTTCTCCCTAAAATAATAGGCCAAACCTTCCATTACCAGTAATATCGTAAGAGCAAATGGAGAAGCACAGAGTAGACAGCAGACGAAGTGCAAAGATTGGACAAGCTAAAATGTAACAACTCAGAGGTATGTCGCACTCAACTTTAATGGCTTTCCCCAACCCCTACATTTATAGTCTGACATTTATAAGTTCCGATAAGTTAGCAGCCTCTAACAAGATCTGACAGAATAGAGAATGACTAAATGTTTTTCTAGGAAAAACATAGCAGGAAAATGGAGAGGTAATTCAAACTAGATAGTAGATAAAAAGGCATCGATAAAAAAGATGGCTGATCAGTTCACCATGACGCACCAATACATCTACAGCAAGTTTCAGGCTCAGAAGCAAAGGATCTCCTTCTGGTCCGGCAATATCATTCAGTAAAACATCTGGGAAGATGTGCGACCCAAGATAATACCTATATAATGAGCAGTAAATACGAAACAACAGAAAATTATAAGCAACAGACCAAGCTAATTTGCAGTATATATGATTACTCGTAACATGAAATATATGCAGTAACAGACCAAGTCATTGTTAGAGAAACTTAATGTAACCGAATAAGAGTATCAAGGATTCATAGCTGCAGCAGCCAAATTGCTACAGAACCAGCCATCATCTGTTTATTGAGTGCTTATACTAAAGCTCATAATGGGTGCTGCTTGGAATTGCTTCTAGTCAGATGATGCCCTAGGTCTTGAGATTCAGTGGATCGTGTTGCTTATGGGAAAAAACTGGAGGAAATGGTTGATGAAGATTGCTCTAGACACCGCCTATTTACCAGAAGGACAGAATGCATGTATTTTCAAAACAGGAACCAGACCGTTGAATGCCTAGTCCATGGACATTGTATTTATCTAGAGCTTCAAGCTGTAGAGCTCTGCCAATACTTCGTCGTAATTAAGAACTTCGTTCGAGCCTTGGTTTTCCTCAAAGCTTTTGAAGGAACATGAGTGCTGGATTTCCAAGGAAATCCCTGTAAATGCTGTAACACTCAGTCTCAAGGAAATAATATGTTACTTGCAGAAAATAAAGGAATATCAACAACTCCATTGCCCAAAGCAAGTAGCAGTTTACTCACTAGTGTACTATTTCAATCACAAACGTTTTTGTTTTTTCAGATTGAGTAAACACCATCCTCAAAACCCTCCAACCTAGGAGCACATTAGTGGTTTTTCCTACTTCGCTCCCTTGGTGAAGCGACCTCCCAACCTCATCGTTTAGGTGGAGGGCCGTAACCGCTAGACTCTCCCTCCCTTGTCTTCAAACACAAAATTGGATATCCCAGAGAATAACTGGGCTAAGGAAAAGGACAACTATATTAGTGTTTAGAATTTTATAGAATATTACGGAAGTAGTGACCTCTTCAGAATACTTGAGCGAACTAGGTGTCTAATATAATCTGATTGGACTTGATCCAGATTTGCCTCAATTCTGGGAGGTGGATTGAATTCAGTCAGTGCCTTTTATGATGCCAAGCGACATGATAAGACTACATTACTTTTTGACAGTGCTCCAAGAGCACCTTGTAATAGAAAATACATGCGATCATAAACAACTATAACTCATAGGAATGGATGAACATAGATTTACAATATAGCAGCTCGTGAACTGGCGAGGAGAGAAAATATGGCTTCAAGAAATAGATCTAGGCAGATAAAATAACATGCACACTGACTGATGAGTCACCACACACCATTAACATCAGATCAATGAGAAGTCACTGCTAAACAATTATTCCGTTCATTTTAGAGACTAACAAGTAGTTATTCAAATCTTCCGGCTTGTTCATGTGTGCCTATCCTTTGTCTATTTATACCTAATAACAGGAGCAGCAACTGTTTCTTAAACATATTTGTGATACATAAAGGGAAGAATAAACGTGTTACCAGAACCCAAATGTCGCAGTTGATAATGTCATCACACTGTAAACAAATGGCCCAGCAATTGTATCTGCTAGTCGCTGAATTGGTGCTTCACGGCCTTGTGCATCCTCAACCTGGAAGATTAAAAATTTATGTAGAAGCTCATAAATTCCTATGTTTTCACACGTTAATATTAGAGGGCGGTGTCCCTACACATATCTGCTAATTCTAGTTTAAGATCAGTAGCCACTTTGTGTGAAAAAATGGGTACAAATACACTTATTTTAGAATTAAAAAAAACAAAAGAGAATTTGTACCCATTTTTTCACACATATTAGAAAGAGTAATTCATAAGTAGAAATTTCTAAATAGAGAGAACAATATTCTCTATCCAGGAAATAGAGGCTGCAAACAACGAAAAAATAAATTTCAAACATCAAAAAGGGGGTCAAGGTAACTCCACAAACAGTTATCACAATCTCATTAGAAGTCCCAAATTCCTATTTAATTGCTCAGAGAGAAAGCTGAAAGTAACAGACCACATTCCCAAGGTTAAAAATATTCCTGTTTGGCACCTTTGGAGGATATTAGAAGAGATGGCTTATTAGAATGTTATAGTGTCAAGTGCCATTATTAAGTCAGTCCCTCGTCAATTATATATAAATTTGAATAGCACCACACTTATAAATAGGTGTCTTCTATTCCATCTCATCAGGTTATAAGTATACTTCTTCTCTATATTATTTTCTCACATGCTTCAAGACCTCTAGATCTTAGTGGAGACTTCATAACTTCTGCCTACCAACAGGCTTCCTTGTACTGTTCTAGGCCAATTTCTCAATCTTTTCTGAATTACTAGTCTTTCATTTTTATGGTGACTGTGCTAGTGATACCAATCTTATTTCTGTACATGAAGCACCGTGCCAATTTGAGTTATTCATTATAGCAACCTGCGCCTCTTTCCGGTGACTGTTACACTATGACGCTTTTTGGTGATCGTTCTAGAAACGTCCTGGCTTCTTTCAATGACCATTCTAGCAGCACCATGTCTTTTTCTTTTTCTGGTCACTGTACAAGTGGTAAAGCACCTCTTTTGGGTAACCATTTTGACAAGACCACTTTTCGGTGATCGTTCCAGTGAAGTCGCGACTTCTTTCAATGACCATTTTACCGACCAAAACTTTTCCGCCAGGATTGCAATTTTTAATGAGATACAAGTGGTCAATGGATAAAATTTACTTGACCAAACAAGGAAGTTCACAGAGTCCACAGGTTTTCCACCACTAAACTCAGTGAAAACCCACCTGAAGTTAGCTAATACAGTCAAACATCTCTATAACAGTCTCGTTTGTTCCGAATATTTTTGGATGTTGTAGAGAAGTGTTGTTATAGAGAACATATATTATAAGATAACATGAAAATTGGTCCCGGAAAAAACTTGGCTTTTATAGTGAAGTGTTGTTATATAGGGATGTCGTTATAGAGAGGTCTGACTTTACAATAACAACAAACTTAGTGAGAATCCCACAAGTGGGGTGTGGGGAGGGTAGGATGTACCAGACCTTACCCCTACCTTTGTGAAGGTAGAGAGGCTATTTCCGATAGACCCTCGGCACAAAGAATATGAGGAAGAAGCAATAGCAGCAAGCACTACCAACAACACAATATTATATAAACCGAAGCGAAAGAGACAATAATGTGTATAGAATTAAGAAACAGAACAACCTACAGTAAAAACTAAGCCTAAAGAAATGCAAAATCAACACGAATATTACCGGTAAGGAAAAGTCAAACACTCGGTAACCTACTGATCTTCAACCCTAATCCTCGACCTCCACATCCTCCTATCAAAATTCATGTCCTCGGTTAGCTGAAGTTGCGTCATGTCCTGCCGAATCACCTCCCTAACAACTTCTTTGGCCTATCTCTACCTCTCTGCATACCCCCCCCCCCCCCGCC
>ML276093.1:87849-103723 GCA_005239495.1 Nicotiana undulata
ATCCGATCCGAAATCCGAAATTATTAGGCAATGTATAAATACTACACTTTAATTTCGGATAGTCAGTACTTCCTTTACATCTTCCTCCAAGTTATTACCTTTACAATTGCTAGAGTTAGCTATATTGGCACCATAGTGCTCTCATAATTGTATAAACGTTAATTTTTCATAATGTATTGCCTCTTTTACAAAGAAAATATACATATTAGTTTGCAACTTTGAGGCATTTACGATCCGAAATCTGATTTGATCCAAACTTTAAAATCCGAATCCGATCTGATATAATTTGGATCGGATTCGGATTGTATTTTCTAGAATCCGAAATCCGAAATCCGAATCCGAAATGTGCTAAATCCGATCCGATCCAATCCATGCACAGCCCTACCCCGGCCAACCTCTCGCATCTCCTAACTGGGGCAGTTATGTCCCTTCTATTCACATGCTCGAACCATATTAACCTCACTTCACACATCTTGTCCTCCACGGAGACCAATCCCGCCTTGTCCCTAATATTTTCATTCTTAATCTTATCTCTCCTGGTATGCCCACACATCCATCTCAACATTCTCATTTCTGCCACTTTTATCTTCACGTGGGATTTCTTGACAGGCCAACACTCTGCCCCATACAACATAGTCGGTCTAACCACCACTCTGTAGAACTTACCTTTAAATCTCATAGGTACATTCTTGTCACATAACACACCAGATGCTAACCTCTTTCATCCACCCGCCAATGCGATGTGTGACATCATCATCAATCTCCCCATTATCTTGGATTATTGATCCAAGGTACTTGAAACTAGCTCTCTTGGGGATGGCTTGTGAGTCAAGCCTCACGTCCATATTCGCTTCATGAATCACGTCACTGAACTTGCACTCTAAGTATTATGTCTTGCTTCTGCTCAACTTGAAACCTTTCGACTCTAGGGCCTGTCTCCAAACCTCCAGCCTCGCGTTAACCCTATCGCGTTTCGTTACTATGTCATTAGCGGATAACATGCACAATTTAGCTAATACATAATGTCTAATAAATTTCCAGTCATTGTGATCAATTTTGCACTTCAAGTTCTATGCATTACATCATCAAGAAAAAAGTAGTTTTAGTAGCCCAATACAGAAACAGTGCTAAGATATCAGTTTTTCCTCCTCAAGGCTCTAAACATCTAAGTGCTAGAAAATGTTCCAGGCAGCAATATATTACATTCAAGAAAAAACATCACTGAAAACAGTGTGCTGACCATGTTAACAATCTTGGAAATTGTTGAGTTGGAACCAGTGGAAGAGGCCTCGATCCTCAAAGGACTGTCCTGAAACATAAGAAAAAGGACTTGAATATAAAATAATATAAACAGAAATGTAATCCCACTCATTGTTGCTTAAAAGAATTCCAGTTCTACTGTCATAAGGTGTTCATCGACTAAACTTATCAGTATGTGCGGTACAAATCTAATGTGCCATCGTTCACGTAACCTTACCAAGGATCATGTTAACATGTGAACCTAATGTGTTGCCAGGATCTTTTTTGATCAGGTAAAATAAATTCCAATAAATGTAGCATCCAGAGGATGCAACTGATTACTAATGTCCCACCATGATTAGAGTGGATATAATTAATATATAGCCCGAGCTATATTTTTATAACAATAAGAATGAAACTCATTACGTAATATCTTTGCACCATCTCCGAAGAGAGCATATAGGATATAGAGAATTCATATAGCTTAACCCTATTATCTTGGGATTATCATATTTGATTGACTGATTGAATCTTGACACCACCATACCCAGTTTATTGTACCAGCTGAGACAGAAAAGCCCTTCTCTTTAAACACTGGAAGAGACTCTCCAGTAAGCATAGACTCATCCACAACACTTCGACCTGCGACGACTCTTCCCTGCAGAGGCAATTTGATTTATCTTTTGAGAATGTAAGACATTGCATGTTTACCAAATAAACAGAAGAAACAAGTATTTTTAACAGACGCTACATCCTTGAACAGACATTTGTATTTTCAACATTTCAAGCAAAGAGGACAAGTTTCTTCCTTTTGAAGACTGAAAAAGGTACCATAAGCGCTTTAAAACTAATACCTAATTGTTACCAGCTCAAATAGGACAAAATTCTCGTTTGTCCAAAATTACCTACTCAATCCTAGGAAAAACAAACACAAAATCCATTTGTTTCAGGAGATCAGCAACTAAAAGTACCGTTAATCTGCTGAAAGTGCAAAACAAAAAATGTCCGAGAAACCACCATTAAGATGTACTGAGGTAATAATATTTTCCTTGTCTAATGGTTCCATATTCTGTTTGTAAAAGCTGATAATTTAGCATTAGCATCCTAAATGCTTGGTCCAATGAAATCCCAGGAAATTAGTATATGGATTCTATTCTGCTTAACTGAAGAGATCTTCAGACCTTCGTCCTTGAGATAAATTTCTAAAAAGAAAGAACTCATGCAAAATTTGACTTACATCTACAGGTATAGTTTCTCCAGGCAAAACGAGCAAAGAATCACCAACTCGAATATCATCGGTTGGAACTTCAATACATATTGCATCAGCGCCGACAACATCAGCCGAGGAACCACTGCCGGAGGAAGTAACCACAAGTCTAGACTGAGTGGATATAAGTGACTGCCAAGAGAACCACAACAATATTTGTAAGAGAAAGGAGTAAATATATTTTAATTCGAAGCTATGGGAGGTCTGTCTTAATAGTGTAAATGAGTTTTATTTAATAGATAAAAAATAGAAAGTAGCCATTATATCCTTTATTTATTGTGTTCAACGAATTAAGAAAAACGTAGCCAGAAAGTAACCTTGGATTATTCTTTGCTAAGTGCAACTATTAGGTAGCATTATTTTCACGCCACTAAACATATGGCAGTTCCTCCATAGATGTGTTTTGATAAATGAATGAAAAGAAAACAAAGGCAGCAAGATTGCAGTTCAGAACTAGTGATTTCGCTGCCACCAGAAATAAGAGATCAGAGCTTTTATGCAACTCTTATAACTAGATTTTCGGTAATATACACGCTCCAAAAGTAGCACTGTTAGTAACTAACAGCAGTTTCCTGGAAAAAAGGAACTCTTAAATGCATCAAAAAAATAAGAGAAAAATTGATAACGGGCATGGTTCATTTCGTATCTCAAATGCATTAACTAGTATATGCATATAATTCAAAGTATTGAGGACTTATGGAAAAACAAAACATTTAATACTTAGATTCCATGTTATCCGGGATAAAGTATTGTTGAATAACACAATTAAATAGGTTGTTTAGCATAGAAGTCTCATGAATGGTAACAACATATTCATTGATGCTACTGTATCAGAAAACTTCAACATCTAAAAGATTTGGATTCCAGTAGTTAATTGATTTTTCAACCTTTGGAGAGCATCAAATACTGAACAGTCTTATAGCCCATATTTTGCTTGCGATTTTCTGGTCCACTTCTTGAGCCCCCGACAAATGAAAAATAACACTATTAAATCACATAACACGGAAACAACTTACTAATAGCTCATTCATGTCACTAGATGCTTTCAGCCTTGCCCTTTCCTCCAAGGAACGTCCTAGTAGTACAAACCCAAGAAGCATGACCTGCATACTAAAATCAACATTTCTCAATGAGTGAATTCAATGCTGAAAAGGTCAAACAGTTTAATAATACTAAATAGATATTGCTCAAAAGAGACCATCATAGAAGTACGTTTAGAATGTATCACAGAGCATAGATGATATCTTAATGAGTTGGAAATAGCTACAAATGAAAACTACATAATGAAAGTTAATTAATGCTATATAGAGAACCATTATAGGTTTATGGAATTTCACCAGATTCCGCCATTGCAGGAGGAAAATGACTCACCGGTTTGCTATACATTTCAAACTAACATCCGACTGGTCAAGACAAATATCATTAAAGATTCAGAGTAGAAGAATATGAAAACCTCAAGACATTATCTAAATTTTGCTAGGACTTCAGATGGCATTATCTTGAAATTTCAGGATCTGAGATTCTAGAAAAGAGACCTGAGCCCAAGAAGGCTCAATAATCTGTGGCACCATAGCGACAACCTATTATTTTGAACTTTGTAGAATGAAGATCCTCTCCGCTAAAAGCCAAAATTAAATTTCAGAAACAAATAATAAAGAAAGAATCTTGTTGTTAAAGATTACAATCTGTCCTAAACAGCAGAAAGCAGGAGTACGTATGAGAAAGCAAATGTAAACTACATAGAAAGAAAAAATGTAAGAACAAAAAATCTAAGCTTTCAGAGAAGTACAAAAGAGAGTGAGAAAAGACACACCGGCTCATCAAAGAATGTTGCTTCCCATTGAAGCGCAGGGTTAAGTAGTGAGATCTAAGAAAGAGAAGCTTGTTAGCACATCAGTCTTAACTCAAGAAAGTGATGAGTTTCAAAAAATTACGAAGACAGGCATTGAAAGCGTAATTAAGAGCTCCTAACAAGATAAAGTGCCCAGCTTAATTGATTCTTACAGAACTAATTGCAAAAGCAGCAATCGATCCAAAGCCAACAAGAGAGTTCATATTTGGTGATCCCTTTGTGAATGCCCGAATACCATCAAAAAGCAGGTCTGTCACATAATTTATTCAGTCGTTAATAATCTAGGATGATAAAGACCTAGTAATCAAAATTGATGGTCCAAACTAGAGAAAGATCTAAAAGCTGGATTCATTAACTGAGAGAAAACTGTTTGATTGGTGATATTAACTTGCAAAAATGAATTGTTTTATGTTTTATGATATGCTGCAACTGAATTTTGTGGAGTGCTTCCATGATTTTCTACTAGCTTTACCTACCAGTGCCAGTGTTCCAAAGTTTCCAAGATATAAAAGTGCATGCCCAAGAATGTACTACCTAGGAAATAATAAAGAATCCAAAAATGAGACATTATGAGATGAGATAAAGAGAAGTGACATTACTCTAGCACCAAGCATAATGAATAAAGAAGGCTAGCTGCACGAACCTATAGTTATCTGAATGACATAAGCATTTGCTTTCGTTGTGGTGTCAAAACGTGCAGCATAATTTGTATTAATAGATTGGAAATTTTACCTCATGTAGCAAAGGTATACACCCTATTTATTATAAATCAAAATCATTTTAAAATATTATTTTCTATAGTTACCTTTAAAATATGAATAAAGAAGGCTAGCTGCACGAACCTATAGTTATCTGAATGACATAAGCATTTGCTTTCGTTGTGGTGTCAAAACGTGCAGCATAATTTGTATTAATAGATTGGAAATTTTACCTCATGTAGCAAAGGTATACACCCTATTTATTATAAATCAAAATCATTTTAAAATATTATTTTCTATAGTTACCTTTTATATTTTATAACAAAATAAGTGTTTATGGTATAATACCATTGGGACATGAAATAAGCTATTTATGTTTTTTCTCTCTCTTAGACAGCTGGACATACCTATTTTTAAGGTGATTGTCGTTAATGTATTTATAAATACATAGCGCGAATACATGTGAATACATACGCATACAGCTGGACTGCCCTGATTTTAGGCGCTTTTTGTTGTTGTAGTCATGAATACATGGCGAGAATACATGTGCATACAGCTGGACTACCCTGATTTTAGGCACGTTTTACTGTTGTATTCATGTATACAGCAGCGCGAATACATGTGAATACATGTGCGTACAGCTGGACTACCCTGATTTTTAGACGCTTTTTGTTGTTGTATTCATGAATACAACAACGCGAATACAGTGAATACATTACCGTATCAACTGAATAGTAGCTACAGGAAGTAATTATGTATATGGTAGCTACAAGAAGTTAATAGCCACTAAACAATAGTGGTTTATGAAAATTCCTCTAATAGATTTAGCATTGGCCTGGTCCAGCCGATGCTAGGTGTGATCCATTAGTTATTGTGCAACCGCACTTATCCTAGTTTGCCCAATTACTTTATTTGTTTAATTGAATATCAAAACTCAAATGCCATTTGTCATTTTTTGGAAAAGTAGTTTTTAGCAAGTAACTATCCACTACAACAACAACTACTACTATGCCCCAATCCCAAACAAGTTGGGGAAGTAAAAGATAAATGTCTTCTCTTCACCCCAAGAGAGAACATTATTATTCTTTGACCTTATCAAAAAAACATTATTATTCTTTGTTTTTGGCACTTATAGCATTACTTGAAAGAAAGTGGGCAAAGGAAGGAAAACACAATTTCTTTCAGTTTTTGAAGTACGGAAAGCCGTCAATGTTCAACATCTACTCAACAATTTGACATGGATCAAGCTACATTTCTTGATAATCATATTACATTTATTGTGCAAATCATTAAGTACTAAGATCGTGGAATCATGTTTTATGCTTATGACAAATTGTCAACTTTTAACAATATATGAACGTCCCAAAATCTCTCATTTGAACTCTTAACATGACAGTGTTAAATATCAACTGAATATGTGTCAAGATTCATAAACGTCCAAATACAATGTACTGGAATTAGCAAAATCATATAGAATATTCTATAGATATCTTTGGATATATTGAAGAATAATTAAGTCTTTATTAGTATATGAATAGATTCTTACCATATTATACATAGTCTGAGACTCTCTACATCGAAAGAATACATAGTCTAAGATTCTTTATATAAGGAGCATCTCTTGTACATTATTTATTTATTTTTTGAGTAATTAGAATGCCATCTATTTACATTGTTAATAAAGCCAATGTGAAGCTTTTCTATTGTCACATGATATCAGAGCCTCTATGGTCATGGTACCGATTCAAATAGCTTCTGCTACTGACGAGTGTTACAAGCCAATGTGTGCCTCCACCCGGACCAATGTTTTCTTCTTTTCTTCTTTTCTTCTTCCTTAGGTGTTTGACGAGGCCCCTCCGCCAATGTGTGCCTGACCGTTCTGGCCACGCCTCTCTTTATGATCGTTCGAGCGTCATACATCTCTCCGGCGACTAGCACTGCTATTTTTTACGCGACACGTGCCCTGTTCTAAACTTTGAATTTCTTATCAGTGTTCTGCCAATTCAAGTTACATCGACAATGTTCTGGAGATTTTCGATATCTCTTTGCGGTGATCGAGAATAGATTTCTTTCCATGTGTAGTGCAAGACGCTCTTTCTTTCGATGTGCATGTACCGGCGAGGCAACAATGTTTCAGTGGAAAAAATTTCAGCATCAATTGTTTTTTGTTGGTGATTGTGCACCACTCTAGCGAGATTTTGGCGCCAACTTTCTCTATTTTCAAAATAAGAAAATTCAAGCTAGCTTCTCCACTTCAGAATATCAAGTGAATATCTATCTATCTTGAGTAACGAAAATCATATAGAACATTTTATAGGATGACTTGGGATATATTATATTTAATTACAGTATTATTAAATATTTCAGACCCCACGGTGTGGATAATACTGGGTATGTTATTGTATTATCAAATATTTACTTATCTAAGTGGTATAGCGATTGATTACCAATCATATTATATATAAGTCTTAGGCTATATATAAGGAACACATGTTGTACATTGCTACTTAAGTCAATGAGGAGTTTCTCTATTTCCACATACACTTGGTACCTGCGAATTGAAAAAGGGTTCTTTATACTACTCACAACAACTTTAAGCTATTGAATCTCGTTAAAGACTTAATTAGCAGGAAAAAAAAGAGAAAATTGGAAAGCAAACATAATCATACAATAACACTTGTTTGATTTAGTCAACTTTCATAGTTAGCTAGACAAAATAACCCAAAATTAAACAAAATAAGAAAACAAGAATATAAAGAGAGTTGGAAGTAACTGCTAATAAAGAAAGAAAAAGAAAGAGAATCGAATAAACAAGTAACGACTAACCTCGTCCAGGTCCAAGTAAAGCCCCTATTGCCAATCCAGCTTTGACATAAGAATTATGCAGTACATCCAACATTGAACCTGTACCAATTTTTGTCAACTAGTTTGAGTTATTCAGAACAGAAAACTTCATCCAATACTAGCTTTTTGGCTTTTCCTAAAGATGTTTCCAAGCTGAAGTAGAAATAATTTCGAAAAAGCAGTGTAATATTGAGCATTACGGTAATCGGATGTACTTCTATGAGTTAATCAGTAAGCATTTCCAAATCTTTTAACATAAAAACAAAGTATTTGTCTCTTTTTGACATTTCTTACAACGGTTAAATCAAATGTTCAAATCCTCGTTGTAGTTAACTAGCAAGAATGTCATTCACTCACTAAGAGGATATAATTCTTTGAGCTTCAAATTTCATTGTAAAAAGAAATGAAATCTGCATTTTGTGCTAGTTACCGTGACTAATATGAATGCCAAGAGAGTGCAATATATGAGTAGCGTGAGTTCCACAGCATAAAGCGACCAGAGACCAAGCAAAAAATACTCTGTTTCGACTCTCAACAAGCAATGCCTCCTTTTTCTCCACCATTTCCTTCCACTTCTTCACCTTCTCATCTACTCCTAACCCCGACGACCTCTTCTTCGTCGGAAAACCACATCCGGTCAACCTCTGAGCTAACGCCTCAGCGGCCGCAAAACTCTCACCGGCCTCCGGTTTCAACTTTACCGCAGCTGTCTCGGTCAACATGTTGACCACAGCCGAGTCAACTCGGTCGTCGGCGGAGAGGATCGACTTGACGCGTGTGACGCACGCGCCACACATCATCCCGCTCACGTCGAGTAGTACTGTCGTTTCATCTTTCTTCAACTGCTGCTGCTGTTCAGTTCCGCTCGCCGGAGCTTTAAACTCAACAGCCTTCGCGAATACGGCATTGCGCCGCAGCAGTAGCTGACTGCTACGACGTCGTTCGTGGATGAGAGGATTGAAGTGATGGCCGTTGATACGATGTCGTTCGTGGTTGACATTGGAGTGACTGAAGATGGAAGTGAGTTTGTGATTAGGTGCGAGGGAGAATCGGATGAGATTCGCCGTCATTGTTTCTCCGGCGGAGTAGGAATCGGAAAAATAGAGATTAGAGGAAAGAGGAGAAAATGTATACTAGTGGTGCAGGGTGAATATTCAACGCTTACAATGGATTTGGATTCATGCTAGTTGAAATTGAAATTAAAATGAATAAAACGTGTGATTCAAATTTATGTTTATTTCTATCTATCGACAAGTTGATGATTCATTTTCGGGTTTTGTACATGGACATGGCTTACTTGAACTTTGTGATCTGTTGGCCGCTGCTCACGTGTCAAGATACTGCTGCAATTTTGTTCCTAAAGATAACCTTATGTGCTCTATTCTGATTTTGCATATTATTTGGATGGTTGTTAGTCGTTCTATCCTATTGTATTGTAACGTTTCTTTTGATTGTTTTATTTAAATATTATATTGTATTAAATTTAGTGTTTTAGAATAATAAAATAAATTAAAATAACCGATTTAGTGTGATGAGATTATTTCTTCTTTTTTTTTTAATTATGTCCTAACTTATTACTCCATAATTTTATTTTATCTTTTATCTTCTTTTTTTTAACTCTAAATCTCCAACTTATAACCTATTTTATTTTCGTCCCTTTTATTCGGAATTTCTGCCGCTTCCAACTATAATGTCAAATGTTTTGCCTTCTTTTGTTTCGTTTTTTCTCCTAATTTGATTTTATCTCCAATTTTAATTATTCTTGTTCCGCCAATTCTCATTCCTTTCTTTGTCATGGTTCTTTAATATTTTATTTTTTATTTTATTATTATTATTAACTAGTTAGAAATGGAGTATATTTATTATTGTTTTTAATATGATTAACTTGTTTCACTAATTATTTAGAATTTGCATGAATTTGATTAGTTAATCTGTTTATAAGATATATTTGGTGATAAATTAGCATAAGGGATTCTTAAATTATTTTTATGCGTAATTCTTGATAAATTTATGATTTAAACAATTGAGTGTATTTTAGTAAACTTATCAGTTACAGTACAGCACGATATAGTTAAACCAAATACCAAGATGTTATTTAACAATAGCGAACAATACAATATATCCAAACGTTGTATTCATATGATACAATACAATAAATATAATACAATACAATACAACACAACATATTATAAAACGATATATGACAATGATCCAAATAAAGTGTTAATTGACATATAGGGCAATATTTTATGTTTGACATTAGTATTTTATTTTTAACTATGATTTATTAGTTATATACGCTAATCTAAAATTACAATTTTTATGTCCAATCGCATAATAAAATAAATCTAATTCCAAAATTAAGGAATCATACTCGATCTATTTCGTTAGCATGTAATGAAGCTTGGTAGGTAGGGTTTTTACTTTTTCCTCCGAATGGTAGGTACGTAGCCACGTAGGATTGGAGTGAGATATCTTAAGACGTTACCCATCCCCATCACATGGGTCTTTAACACGCATGTGTACCATATGTATTTCTTTATTCAAATCAACTCAATCAACGTCTATCCTTTTTCTTCTCTCTTGCTCTTTCTTCATTTTTTCTCTTTTCCATTTTATTTACTTTTAATGACTGCTTGTTAAGACATGAGAGCAAAATAAAATAATATAGTAATAGAGACAAAATGTATAGAAAAAAAATATAGAAGTTATCTTATGTATATTTTCAATAGGAGAATAACAACTTATTTATAGGTTACAAAATATCTTCTGAAATTTGATGTATTAATGAACTCATTCATTTGGGGTATAAATTCCCAAAGACAATTACGGAAAGAACACCTACATACATTGGAAGGGTATCTACATCCATTGGATTTATAACACAACTAAATACATATTATTTTATTTTATTGAAATTGCAAAGGTTTAAGACTCATTTGTTTGCACCTAACGGGGTCTGGATCTTGATCATTAAGATCTCAGATATTAAGTGTATTTATTTTTAAATTTTGAATCTTAATTATTCAGATCTTAATCATTAAGTAGGTATTTTTTTTAACTTCACAACCACTTAATGGGACTTAATAGGTCTGTATGATTAAAATACATAACAGAGACTTAATTTCATTAAGATGTTATTATCCATATTCATTATTAATTGTCGTTGCCGCCTACCATTATCTACTACCACTATGTCACCACCACCAACACCATACTCAACCACCATCACCACCATCATTCTCAATCATAGCCGTCACCACAATCGACTACCACCACCCGCCATCCACACCACTCCTACCGCCATCATTCTCAACCACAAAAACTCATTCACCTCAACTACCACAACTAACCACCCCATCACTGTCAACAATCATAACCGGCACTTTCCATCATTATAAACTACCACCACATTCCTCAATCACAACTACCACCACCACCACCCACCATTATTGACTATCATCCCTCACCACCACCATCCTCAATCATAATCGCTGCCACCACTAATCACCGCTAGCTACTACCTTGAACCACCACCGTCTCTAGTCGGCATTCACAAGCACCATTGTTAGCCATCACCACCAGCAACTACTATATTTTAAAAAGATTGTATATTTGATTGATAGAATATTAGATTAATTAGTATTTCATTTGAATTTTATGTTTATTAATTTTCAAATAAAGATAAATTTTATACATTGAGATATTAAAAACCAAACAGTCTTAATCATTTAGTATTCAGATCTTATATATACACCTTAATATTCGTATTCAGATTTAGACGTCTTGTTCTTAATACATATCTTGATATTCAGATGTGTATTCAGATTTAGACGTCTTAATTTTAGAAAAAAACAAATGAAGCCTTAGTGTTGAATTATAGCGCCCTCCTTTTTTTGGTAAATACCGAATTACCGTACTAAAACCAAAAAATTTGATATGTGGTATTTAATATTTTGGTATTCGGTAGGGTATTTGATTTAATTTTATAAAAAAAAATAGTATTAGGTATGGTATTTAGATTTTAAAAATAAAATACTGATACCGTACCGAAATATATTTTATATTGACCAATATAAATATTATTAATTGTAACATAATTATAAAAAATCTAAAATTTTGCTTTCATTTATTCATTAAATTCATCAATTAACTCTAAGCAAGTAACAAGACATTTCTAATGATCAAATTTATTCATTTGTGTACAATTTTTTCTCTTTGGATTGATAGGACAAAACTTTTATAGACAAACATTTTTAGTTTTGTACTTTTGAGTACTTTAATTAAGAATATTACGGTATATTCTATGACTCTACACACTAGTTAGTATTCGAACCCAGTAAACCATAGTTACCAAACCGAAAGGAGAAAAACCGCACCATACCGAATTTAATTAGATACGATATTGGTATATCATTTTAAAAAGTCGAATACCGAAAACACCAAACCGAAATGTCTAAATATCATACGGTACCGACCGACGAACACCGTGCCTACAACAAAGTAGAAACAAGTTACGTGCATTTCTAACATTATGATTCGACCAGCAACGCCCCGGCGAAGGAAAGATGAACTCATTGTTCTACATTTTTCAGCTAGTTGACAATAACCTTGTTATTTTTGCCTTTCGTTTCTTCTTATTTTAGTCCAACTCCCTCTTCCCACTTTATTTACTTGCAAATAAAAAGTTACCTAGAATCCTCATTTTTTACTTCCTTTCCTCCCATCTTCTCTGTCTTCGCCCCAAACAAATATAGGATAACAATACCGTTGCTCATATGTTGATGGATTCAGTTCCAGTTTCTTCATCTCAACCAAGTATAGCAAGTATGATAATAAGTATTCGAAGGCAATGGCACATATCTCAAAGTTCTAGACCATCCCGAAAGAGTCTCAACCCCGAACACAGAAGAAATTTGGTTTTGTCAATGCTCGAGCGAATCATAAAACATCCTATCTCTGGCTTGCTCCGAAACAACAAACAGTAATTGAAGCTGGAACCATGAAACTGGAACAGCCAAACGGCCCAAACGCTCAACGAATTCCCTTCCACTTCTTAGACTAACAAATTAGTGCCTCAAAATGAATTAGGTTCTTCAATTTTCTTTCTGGTACTTGTAGGCCGAACCATTATCTTGGAAACAACTCCACATCAACAAATATACCATTGTCACATTTAAAACTCCTAAGCCAAAATCTCACAGAATCGGCACTTTTTAGGGAGAATACCTTGACAGAGGATATAACAAAAGGCCCTGAAGAGATGATAGCAAGAAATGTATGCATGGAGATATCGAACCCTGTGACGTGACCAAATGCTATATAATGACCACATAGCTTGATACTTCAATCACGTGAAGATCAAAACTCAACTACATGATGTGACTATATGAGAATATTGCTAGAGTTCAAAAACGGTACTGCAGAAACCAGATTGTTCTGAAGATTCAGGATACCAAACCAATAATTTGGATGAAGAGCATATATTAATTTATTTGGGGGAGCATTTATGCTGACATTCACCATCTCATCAGAATAACTAAATGAGATGGTCATAATGGCTAGCCTCAACAACTGCAGGCATTCATTAACTTTTTGATTGGAGTGAACCATAATAAGGAGAAAGTTGGCAGCTTCTCTTCCAACACAAATTGCAGAAAATGATATATCCACTTCATTAGAAGCTAGCATTCAACCAACTTCAGTTTGGATATTATGGGTAAGCTTCATACCTGCGCATAAACTTTTTATTTTGCACGGTTTTCCTGGGTCACATTTCAAATTCTCAAAATCGGTAGCACTCATCTGTTCAGCAGCATAAAGGATTGCTCGACCTGCTGCCAAAGCACTCCACATTTACTATCCCACTATCTTCTTGTACAGCAGATATTCTAAATGTCATTGAGAAAATTCAAGTCAACAACATACTCTAATCATCCTCGGTCTCCTTTCTCCATTCTTCTTCATCAAATAAATCTTCAGGTGGATCATAAACTACAATATCTGGGAACAGTTCCAGAAAATCATCCTTCACTTTTTCTCTGAGTTCTGGGTAAGCTAGTAACCCCTTCAGTATAACACGATAAGGTAAAGACATAGGAGGATCAGGAGAGCGCCTCATTTCATCATATATGTGCATTGCCTCTGAAGGTAATCCACCGTCTAGAAAAGCCCTAACAAGATCACCAAATGTATGCTGATCGAAAAGCACTCCTTCTTTCTTCAAATCATCCCATACCTTCTTTGCTTCATCTACGCTTTTGTTTCTTGCAAGCATGAAAAGCATATCCCTGTAAAAGAACATGTCTGGCCGATACCATATTTCTTTGCGGACAACCTCGTACAACTGCAAAATTAAGTGTAACGGCCAACAGTATAAGCATTCCATAAATGATCACCGAAAGTGGATATCTTCAATCTCTACATAACGGCAAATGTGTCTCTACTCTACTCTAGAATTACCACTTAAAGTGAACAATAGGAAATAAACGGGAGATTACATGAACAACGCACAACTACGCAATTTTACACTTTTCATATCCACATGACCACATCACATTTCTTTTAATTATGTTGAGTTAACAATCAAAGTCAAATTGAAAATGTTCCGAGCATGAATCAGACTTGTGCTCAACATTGTCGGACATAATGTTTAATTTTGTCAAAGAAGTATGATAGTACAGCAACAAGTCGATGTTACAAGAGTTACTTCTTTTTTCCTGATCAGGCGAAGTAATATTTCATTAATAGAAGCATCCATATGATGAAGAAAATGATAACAAAGGAGATAAATGTCCCTGCAAAACATACAACCATATCCACCTAACTACTCAGGGAGCTTACAAAATCAAGACTACATCAAAATGGTTCCACCAAGCAAACGTTTAACAGGATTTGAGCTTAAAATTTTTCCAGAATTAAATTTTCACATGCAACCAACATAGTCTCCCAGTACACAGTGACCCTAAAGTTAAGCCCACAATCTTCTATTTTTAAATGAAAACAAAAAAACAAAAATAATCATATCCTTCTCCAGTTCTTGGAATCTCCAAAGGATATGAAAACTAAAGTTTGTTCTGAGAAATTACACACAACTAAATATTTATCATTCCCACTCCCTTGTTTTTTTTGTTCCCATCCATTTCTGGTATATCAACAAAAAAGTAAGTTCATGACAAAAAAAAAAAACAGTAACAAATAATATTGATAGCAAAAAAAGAAATCTTTACCCTCATGGAGAGATAAACAAGATCTTGTCTTTGGAACTCAGCAAGAACAGCTACAAGGTCAGATTTAAGAAGGCGAGACACGTGTGACTTAATGAACCGCTCAAACCGGATTGGGTTCGACTGCAAGCGCTTAAGCTCCTTGGCAACCATTAAACCTTCTTTCCCCATTTCTTTCTTGCGCCTCCATATCGACACGCTTGGGCTTGATGATGAAGCTGAACCAGTAATAATTTGTCTGATTACGCAGCTAGAGTTAGATGAATGAGGGAGAACAATTAATCTCGGCGAGGCTCGCCGCAGTAGATTCTGACCTTGACGCCACATCGGCAAATGGGGTGAACTTCAAAGTGAACTCACAACCATGTTAATTCATTGAGAACAAGTTGTAACAAATACATAAAGACCCTTTGAGGTTTGAATTACACATGCTAATTCCTAAACATAACACAATCTCACAAAGAAACTAGACATATGAATGAAGTAGAATTAAATACAACAGGCGATACAATAAAATCGAAAAAGGGGAAAAGTCGCTACTCGCTAGTAAAAACTTACTGGCAACAACGAAGAAGTTGGTGAAAACAGAGAGACGATGAATGGTAGTTAGTAGACCGGCGTGGTAGAGACGATAGAGCACACTCGGCGCAAAGAAGGGAAACTACGACTTTTAGGCCTCATTTGTTTTTTTTTAAGATTCAGACGTCTGAATCTGAATGCACGTCTGAATATTAAGACGTGGTATGCA